>VMBQ01004596.1:12500-75189 GCA_007657795.1 Dreissena rostriformis
CTAGAATATAGCTGTGTTAGGTGCATGCTTCCGACCGCCTGGATCTAGAATATAGCTGTGTTAGGTGCATGCTTCCGACCGCCTGGATCTAGAATATAGCTGTGTTAGGTGCATGCTTCCGACCGCCTGGATCTAGAATATAGCTGTGTTAGGTGCATGCTTCCGACCGCCTGGATCTAGAATATAGCTGTGTTAGGTGCATGCTTCCGACCGCCTGGATCTAGAATATAGCTGTGTTAGGTGCATGCTTCCGACCGCCTGGATCTAGAATATAGCTGTGTTAGGTGCATGCTTCCGACCGCCTGGATCTAGAATATAGCTGTGTTAGGTGCATGCTTCCGACCGCCTGGATCTAGAATATAGCTGTGTTAGGTGCATGCTTCCGACCGCCTGGATCTAGAATATAGCTGTGTTAGGTGCATGCTTCCGACCGCCTGGATCTAGAATATAGCTGTGTTAGGTGCATGCTTCCGACCGCCTGGATCTAGAATATAGCTGTGTTAGGTGCATGCTTCCGACCGCCTGGATCTAGAATATAGCTGTGTTAGGTGCATGCTTCCGACCGCCTGGATCTAGAATATAGCTGTGTTAGGTGCATGCTTCCGACCGCCTGGATCTAGAATATAGCTGTGTTAGGTGCATGCTTCCGACCGCCTGGATCTAGAATATAGCTGTGTTAGGTGCATGCTTCCGACCGCCTGGATCTAGAATATAGCTGTGTTAGGTGCATGCTTCCGACCGCCTGGATCTAGAATATAGCTGTGTTAGGTGCATGCTTCCGACCGCCTGGATCTAGAATATAGCTGTGTTAGGTGCATGCTTCCGACCGCCTGGATCTAGAATATAGCTGTGTTAGGTGCATGCTTCCGACCGCCTGGATCTAGAATATAGCTGTGTTAGGTGCATGCTTCCGACCGCCTGGATCTAGAATATAGCTGTGTTAGGTGCATGCTTCCGACCGCCTGGATCTAGAATATAGCTGTGTTAGGTGCATGCTTCCGACCGCCTGGATCTAGAATATAGCTGTGTTAGGTGCATGCTTCCGACCGCCTGGATCTAGAATATAGCTGTGTTAGGTGCATGCTTCCGACCGCCTGGATCTAGAATATAGCTGTGTTAGGTGCATGCTTCCGACCGCCTGGATCTAGAATATAGCTGTGTTAGGTGCATGCTTCCGACCGCCTGGATCTAGAATATAGCTGTGTTAGGTGCATGCTTCCGACCGCCTGGATCTAGAATATAGCTGTGTTAGGTGCATGCTTCCGACCGCCTGGATCTAGAATATAGCTGTGTTAGGTGCATGCTTCCGACCGCCTGGATCTAGAATATAGCTGTGTTAGGTGCATGCTTCCGACCGCCTGGATCTAGAATATAGCTGTGTTAGGTGCATGCTTCCGACCGCCTGGATCTAGAATATAGCTGTGTTAGGTGCATGCTTCCGACCGCCTGGATCTAGAATATAGCTGTGTTAGGTGCATGCTTCCGACCGCCTGGATCTAGAATATAGCTGTGTTAGGTGCATGCTTCCGACCGCCTGGATCTAGAATATAGCTGTGTTAGGTGCATGCTTCCGACCGCCTGGATCTAGAATATAGCTGTGTTAGGTGCATGCTTCCGACCGCCTGGATCTAGAATATAGCTGTGTTAGGTGCATGCTTCCGACCGCCTGGATCTAGAATATAGCTGTGTTAGGTGCATGCTTCCGACCGCCTGGATCTAGAATATAGCTGTGTTAGGTGCATGCTTCCGACCGCCTGGATCTAGAATATAGCTGTGTTAGGTGCATGCTTCCGACCGCCTGGATCTAGAATATAGCTGTGTTAGGTGCATGCTTCCGACCGCCTGGATCTAGAATATAGCTGTGTTAGGTGCATGCTTCCGACCGCCTGGATCTAGAATATAGCTGTGTTAGGTGCATGCTTCCGACCGCCTGGATCTAGAATATAGCTGTGTTAGGTGCATGCTTCCGACCGCCTGGATCTAGAATATAGCTGTGTTAGGTGCATGCTTCCGACCGCCTGGATCTAGAATATAGCTGTGTTAGGTGCATGCTTCCGACCGCCTGGATCTAGAATATAGCTGTGTTAGGTGCATGCTTCCGACCGCCTGGATCTAGAATATAGCTGTGTTAGGTGCATGCTTCCGACCGCCTGGATCTAGAATATAGCTGTGTCAGGTGCATGCTTCCGACCGCCTGGATCTAGAATATAGCTGTGTTAGGTGCATGCTTCCGACCGCATATAGCTGTGTTAGGTGCTTCCGACCGCCTGGATCTAGAATATAGCTGTATTAGGTGCTTCCGACCGCCTGGATCTAGAATCTAACTTCTTCATTTGAGCCTTGTTCTAGGAAAATGGGGGTTAATTGCATCCCTTATCAGGGACAACACATTCCGCTGTTTTACTATTTTTCCTTTTAAGAAAGTCTTTTCTTAGCAAAAGTTGAGTTTAGGGGGAAAGTGGTGTTCCTGATAAGCCTATGCACTCTGCACAGGCTAATCTGGGACCAGGCTAATCTGGGACGATACTTTATGCATATGCATTTAAACTCTGTTTTCCAAAAGCACTGCTCATTTATCATTCAATTTAACGACAAATGTTAACCATGTGGAGAAAACGTATTGCTTGAAAAACACCTCCCTAACTCAGAGGTCAAGGTCACGCTTGGACGGCAAAGGTTATATTTGGGCAATTACAGCTTGCATTAAAATAACGCTGGAGCCTGGGTACTGTTGTTTTGTACACAACACTGAAGTAACCTAAAACACACTATTATATGAAGTAAGAATAAGACATCAATCTTGGAATAAACTGGTTTTTTTTCAACAAAACATTTTATTCAGTTTTACCTCTTGTATTTATTAATTTGCATTAATTATAATTAAAATAGACACTTGCATACATAATTGCATCATTTAATTGATTTTACTACAATACTAGATGTTAAATAGGATTTAAAAAAATGTAAAAAAATGAACGTTCCATGGAAGCATGTTCAGTTTAAAAATACTGTTAAAATGATAGATACTACAATCAATGCGAATCAAAATTCGCCGAAAAGTGTTTTTTTTTTATACTTAAAGTATACACAGAATATTTCAAAAACACATCTAGAACAAGAAAATGAACAGTTTTTGATTTTTTTAAATCAGCAAAATGATGTCCATCCCAAGCGTGATGCCTTATTCCAAATTCACACAATACAGTGTTCTAATATTACTACACCATGTCTTGTCAAAATACACTGTAAAATCGTTTATGTTCGTCTGCATAAAATTTCGTGGTTTTTCATAAAATGACTTTGGGGACACGTAGATTTGTGGATTATTTATTGTTAAAAACACTATGAGCAATTTGTGTTGGTCATTTTTTTATATGTTTGTGTTCGTGGATTGGGTTAACCAGGAAATGAATGTCCAACAAATAATAATTACTTTACAGTATATAACAAATTAAATATGGATCATTATCTTGTTTGCAGTTATATCGTAAAATAATTTGTTATCATCGTTGCTTATGGGCCCGCATAAAGTTCCTTAATTAAGACAGGAATTTGTTCCTCAATAAACAAAATAACAAAATGTTTACTCCTGATGAAGGTCTAAATTGACCGAAACGTTGAGTGAATAGATTTTTTTAAAAACAAAGAAGTTGTTTCTCTGTTTTATATAATTATTTATTTCCTCAATAAACGAAATACACGTACAAATGTGCATATTTAAATTGTATAAAACATTACACATATGCACTAAATTTGAAAAAAAATCGATACCTAATATAATAAATTCAGGAATATTATAATATACATATAAGCAATCAAGAAAGGAAAACAAGCAAAACTCAATTGGTCAGTCGCCAAATTGAAATAATGGAAGGGTCAATACAAATAAGCAAACTACTGCTTACACTAAAGTTTTACAAGCAAGGTTTCAACAAATGCTTAAATAATTGCAAAAAAAAAATGGAATAATCAACACTTCATAGACATCAAAAGACGGAGACTTTTCAGATTTCTCAAATTTACTTTAGTTAAGAGTTAAAGTTTATTGTTTAATAAAAACAATTTAGAACAAGTGATGTGTTTGTGAAACACTATGTTCCCTTTTGAGCGATTTTGACCCATATATTTGACCTTGAAGGATGACCTTGACCTTTCACCACTCAAAATGTGCAGCTCCATGAGATACACATGCATGCCAAATATCAAGTTGCTATCTTCAATATTGCAAAAGTTATGGCCAATGTTAAAGTTTGTGCAAACCAACAAACAAACCAACACACAAACAGACAGGGCAACAACAATATGTCCCCCAGTATAGACTGGGGAATATTAAAATGTGTGATTGCTGAACTGTACCCTTTTTTATCCCCCGCCAACGGCGGAGGGATATTGTTTTGGCGTTGTCCGTCCGTCCGTCCTTCTGTCCGACCGTCCAGCAATTTTGTGCCCGGAGCCATATCTTGAAGGTGCTTTGGCGGATTTCATTGAAACTTGGTATGAGTATATGGATAAGAGGATGATGCACGCTAAATGGCATTGTAAACCATCTGTTAATAACGGAGTTATGGCCCTTTGTATATATTCTGTGTCAATGCAGCATGTTGGGGTATACGTCACGTCTGTGACAAAGCTCTAGTTTGGTGGGGGATATCAATTCAACGAATTTGCTTGTTAAACATCAAATAAAAATGATAAATAACACCAATGTCAATCTCAAGATCCTATGATATTTGTGGAATGTGCAAACTAATGTCAGCCGTCGCTCTGGAAAAACTGGACTTAATGCATGTGTGTAAAGAACAACACATACCGCTTTGATTGTATTTTTTGTTTAAGGGAAGTCTCTTCTTAGCGAAAAAACCAATTAAGGCAGAAAGTGTTGTCCATGATTAAGTCTCTTCTTAGCAAAAATCCAGTTAAGGCGGAAAGGGTTGTCCATGATTAGCCTGTGCAAACTGCACAGGCTAATGTTGCAAGACACTTAACACTCATGCATTAGGCTTGGTTTTCCCAAAACGCGGCTCATATCAAAGACTGTCCTCTCTAGAAAAACAAGAGGGCCAAGATGGCCCTAGATCGCTCACATGTGAAATGCGCTTACCCAGTGGCATGATTTGAACAATCTTTGTCACATATCAAATATCAAAGCTGCGTGCTTTGAGGTTTAAGATGAACAAGGATTTTGTATAATATAATGAAAATTTTGACAATCTAAGGGCAATAATTCTGGCATTTATTATGCAATTTTGCTCATTATCAAACTTGACTGAGATCATGTGGCCATATAGCTTTTCAGCAACTTTGATAAAGAATGCTTGAGAAATGTGAATGCTATCTAGAGTGTTTACAAACCAAATGTGGATGGACGGACAGACGACGGACAAAGACCGATCCTAAAATCTCACCTGAGCAATCAGGTGAGCTAAAAAGTGTTTTTTCACTGATCTGAGCCATTTTCCAACTTGTCCGAGATATCAATAAAACCAATGTCTTGACTAAGTTTCACGATGATCAGGCAAAGAATGTGACTTCTAGAGTGTTCGCAAGGTTTCTCTATAGTTATATAAGGAAAACTGCACCCCCCCCCTGGCGGCCATGTTTTTTTAGTTTTTACCAATCGGGTCTATTTTCGAACTAATCTGAGATATAAATAAAACCAATGTTTTCACCAGGTTTCATGATGATTGGGCAACCCCCCCCCCCGGGGGGCAGCCATGTTTTCTAACGGACCGGTGCCATTTTCGAACTCAACTTTCGTATCTAGAAAACAAATGTTCTGATAAAATTTCATGAAAATTGTGCCTAAATGTGACTTCTAGAGTGTTCAAATCTTTTCACTGTACACATATAGAGAAAACTGCACCACCCACTGGCGGCCATGTTTTTTTCACCGATCTGGACCATTTTCGAAATCGTCCGAGATATCAATTAAAACCAATGTTTTGACCAAAGTTTCATGATGATTGGGCAAACAATGTGACTTTTTGACTGTTCACAAGCCTTTTTTTACTTAATAGATATAAGGGAAACTGCCCCGTCCCACTGGCAGCCATGTTTTTCAACGGACCGGAACCATTTTTAAACAAAACTCACGTATCTCGGGAACAAAAATTCTGACCAAATTTCATGAAGATTGGACCAAAAATGTGACTTCTAAATTGTTCACATGTATTCACTATATACATATAGAGAAAACTGCTGCGCACCCTGGTGGCCATGTTTTTTCACCGATCCAGACCATTTTCAAACTCGTCCGAGATATCAATAAAACCAATGTTTTGACCAAGTTTCATGATGATTGGGCAAAAATTGTGACTTCATGGGTGTTTACAAGGTTTCTCTATAGGCAAATAAGGAAAACTACCCCGCCCACTGGCGGCCATGTTTTCCAACGGACTGGAACCACTTTTGAACTCAACCAACATATCATTAAGACAAACATTTTGACAAAGTAACATGAAGATTGGACATGAAATGTGACTTCTACAGTGTTTACAAGGTTTTTCTTCTTTTTTTACCTAGTTTTTGACCCAGCATGACCCAGTTTCGAACTTGATCGAGATATCATTGGGACAAATCTTCTAACCAAGTTTCATTAAGATCGGACAAGAAATGTGGCCTCTAGAGTGTTTACAAACCAATGTGGACGGACGGACGGACGGACGTACGACGGACAAAGACCGATCCTAAAAGCTCACCTGAGCAATCAGGTTGGCTAAAAAGTGGGGATCATATTTTACTCCTATAGATAATGTCACATCAGATAGAAGAGATGTGCACTAAAATCTTTAAGCATAAGCAACATGAATGTATGCCTTGAGAATATTGGTTTACATTAATGCAACATATAACATAAAATATGTATATGTATTCATTACAATTTACTTTTTCTGTACACATTTCAATGGATGTCATGAGCAATCTGAGAACCAGTATAATAGACTACTTATATATGAATAGAAATAAAATTAACATACCGGCACTTTGTTTTCAAAAATTGAGGTTACAAAATTTATACACTTGGCTATGTTTTGATGATAAAATAATACTATCTATAAGAAACCATGACTTTCGATTAATATTATAACAAACTGCTTATTTAGGTCCATTCACATATAATTGACAAATCAACCCGAAAATACATGTAAAGATATAGCTGCCTTTGTTTGATCGTAAAACAAATGGATATAAACTAGAACCATAGTTTTCGATTATTTTTGCTTGGTGTTTTAACCAACAGCTAAGAAAGAAAAAAAAAACGCGTTTAGGGAAAACTGGGCTTAGTGCATGTGCTTAGTGTCGTTCTGTGTAGGCTAATCAGGGACGACACTTTCCTCTTGTATGGAATTTTTGTTAAAAGGAAAACTCTTATAAACGAACATTTAGTTTAAGCGAACCTGATTAGCCGGTGTGGACTTCACTTAACGCTCATGTATTACGGCCAGTTTTCCGCAAACTAGGCTATAATAATATAGTAGGAGTTCAAGTCCACTAACTTGTTTATATAACCACAGTCTAGAACTGGACAGTTTGTTCGCAGCTGAATAAAATATGAAAACCATTCAATGTACAAAACAAATCTATTACAAGATCATGAAGTCACGAACGACAACAAGAAAGTCAGATAAATATTATGGAAACTATTCAATATACAAAACACATCTTATCACAAGATCTTTAAACAAAGTCATGTACAACAACAAGAAAGTCAGCTGAATATTATGGAAACTATTCAATATACAAATCACATCTTATCACAAGGTCTTTAAACAAAGTCATGAACGAAAACAAGAAAGTCAGCTGAATATTATGGAAACTATTCAATATAAAAAACACATCTTATCACAAGATCTTTAAACAAAGTCATGAACAACAACAAAATAGTCAGCTGAATATTATTGGCGTGCTTCGGCCACATCTCATTCGCCCGAAACATCTTCGTGAAGTCATCTTACGCAAATGGGCCTCGTTCTTGAAAAATGGGGATTAATGGATGTGTGAAAAGTGTTGTCCCAGATAAGCTTGTGAGGTGCGCAAAGGCTAATCAGGGACGACACTTTCCGCCTTTATGGTATTTTTCTATTCAAGGAAGTCTCTTATAGATAATCAAATAAAGGCGGAAAGTGTCATCCCTGATTAGCCTATGACGACTGCCAAGGCTAATCCGGGGCGACTTTTTGCGCACATGCATTATGCCATGTTTTTCCACTGCTGTCTCAAATGGGGTGATGGGGGTTTTCTTGCTGTATTCCACAAAGGACGTTTGGGGACAAGTCATCGTCTGTAAAGAAAATGCATATATGGTTATTTAATTATTATATATTTGCAGACGGTCTTACTAGAACAATGGAGTATTTTTTGTTATAATAACATACACGCTTCCAGGTGATAATTCTATATTTCTAAGTTTGAACTCTGTTTCTGTACTATCCTAAGTTTGTTCGTAAAATAGGAATGATTAAGATTACATTCCTTACCTCCATTGTATAGCCACATAATCAATGTTATGCCCCTTGCCTATCTTGCAAGGCAAATTAATCGTGAGTTGCACCTTATATTATACGGCCAAAGATAAGGGTTATGTCCCTTATCTTTATTATACAGCAAAATAATTTGGGTTGTGTCCCTTATCTTTATTGTACAGCAAATGAATCTAGGTAATTTCCCTTTCCCAATGTGGTAAACAAAAAAGAATCGTTATTATTCCCTTAACATGCAGTGTACGGCCAAAGAATAGACGTTATTTCCCTTACCTATATTGTTCAGCCAAAGAAAAGACGTCCTTTATCTTGCCTTTATCGTAGGACCGAGAACAGAGATATTTCCCTTAACTGTATTGTACAGCCAAGAATAGAGATTATCTCCATTACCAATATAGTATGGCCAAGAATAAGGTTATTCCTATGTTTAATTCTTGACCCTTTGCCATAAAGAAAGGACCTTATTTTAGGATACGATTTCATACAAAGAAATAAAGTTGTTCAAAGTTTTTGAAGATTTCTATGATTGACCATCCTGAGTGAAGTGGTAAATGACTTGTGTATCACAAAACAATAGATAAAAACAAGTTTGTCAGCCCTACCTTCCCTTATTATCTTGTTGAGATTTAAGTGGAAACAAACTACCTGTTACGACCTTACCTGTGTAATCATGGGCTGGGAAGAGGCTGAAATGATCCAGTAGGCTGATAATCTTCGTGTACATTATTTTCTTCAATGCATACCCTTTTCAGGTTAGGAAATGATGACAAGTCTAATCCATCACACTTCCTCCTCAGTGTAAGATATTCGAGATTCACAAGACCATGAAAGCATCTCTGAACAAAAGTATTTTCTCCGTCAATGTCTATTTCTTTAAGTTTGCTGCAGGAAGACAAGTCTAATCCATCACACTTGCATCTCAGTTTTAGGTACTTCAGATTCACAAGCCCGCGAAAGTCATTTCTCAATAAACAGAATTCACTATCAATGATTACATTTTCAATATTTTGGCAAAATGATAGGTCTAAANAGGACTTCCAGACGGTTAAATACAAGTAAAAACTAAAGTATGCATTATAAATAAAATCTAAGATTATATTGACACTTCAAATCGACGTGAAAATCCCACATAAACACGAATCATTTTTTACAAAAACTAAAGAAATCATTGCAAACATGCTTCGTTGGAATATTTTTGAAAAGAGAGCGTTATATCCCTGTTAAGTCGGAAACGTGTATTTGTGCGATGAAAGAATGGTTGAACGGCTAAAATTAAAAAGACGCTCGCGTGAGTATTGAACGAGATCAATATCATACCGTTTTTAATTCGTCATTGTTTTAATTGAGTTTATAAATCGGTTAGCAATGCACAATAAGTGAAGTGAAAAATAAATAATAACGATACTTCACATTGTCATTTTTTTTTTTTTTTAACAGCGAATTTTACACTTTTAATTACTAACATTTCCCTCTACAGCAAGCAAAAGCATGCAAAAAATAATGTATAATTATTTTTAACTTGCCTTGCATTGCGTGTTCTTCTTCGTGTTCTTTCTGCTCTCGACAGCTTTGAAAACACTGTTGTATTAAGGTTTTCATCTCTTTCATAGAACTTTCGGCAACGTCCTTCATTTCATCTAATGTTTCATGTGCGTTTTTAAGTAACTGGCTCATCTCCGCTTCAGTGATTTTTAATTTGTCGATTCGCAGCTGACAAATAACAAAAACAAGAAATGTGTACTTCAACAAACATTGATAGTCAATACATGTATAACATTTCATTAGATAATATCAAATTTGAATTTAACTTGTATAATAACTTAATAAGCAATTCTTATTTATTTATAAAGACGCTTAATTTATTCACCTGTTGTAGTTTTCTGATTGCATCCTGCGCATAGCAATCTTTGGCAAGGCATGTCGGATCACTGAGGAGATCTATTAGTGTCGTGAAGACGTCCTGAAGGTCGCTGTCTTTCATCTTGCAATTTGGATTGTGTCGAACATCTCTCCCAATAGCACGTGCCTAAAAAGTGGTTTTACAAAATAAACATGTATTTAATTATACAATAATGCTGTTTATTTTAAATTGGCAAGATTACTTTTTTGAATTAAATGCTTGTACATGGTTTTCAATAATAACTTTCCTACATTTCAGAGATTGGTGAGTATCGTTTTCAAAAAGTATAAGGGTGTCAGGGGAGGGAAGATATTTAATCTGCAAAAAGTAATGTGGATATGGATGTTTAATACATCGCAATAAACTACACGATCATTACGGTTTATACACTTGTATTATACAATTACGTTAATATGGCTCTAATACTAAAATTTAATTTTATCCAACAGGAAACATCAAACGTACTTCGGACAAAAAGCTCCTGTGAATATTAAATATACACTTATTCGAACTAGACATACTTCGAAAACTTTTATGGAAACACTATTCCTTCGATCGTTAAAACAGACAATAAAGTTTTATTAAAGCCCCTATTACGCTCAAAATTAACGGAAAATAAACAAAAATTTCGTTAAATATTTCGTAAAAATAAAGTTAACACATAGACAGTCAATGTTCCTTTAAGCAATAGCCAAAATGCCACCGCTAGATGTGTTCTGGTAACATAGATTTAACAAGATATAAAATACTCTTTTTTATTTTTGTGTGGCGCAATACATTGTGTATATTCTATTTTAATTTCCCGCAACGATTTCTATTCATACGACACGCGAACACTAAAATGGGACATGAACACGTGTCGAATATATTGTACCACAAACAAACAAAAAGCATTTTGTATCGTGTCAAATCTATGTTACCAGACCACATATAGTGTTGAAATTTTGGCTACTGCTATAAGGAACATTGATTGTCTATTATGTGTTAACTTTATTTAACGATTTTGTTTACGTAATTTCCGTTGATATTGAGCGTTATAGAGGCTTTAAAGCGTCTCACCCTTGAAATGAAGTGCATGTAAATCAATACATATAGATGCAATTGGCATCGATTTAATATGTTTCTTATTTATACTTAAATTTACTATGCCAAATAAGTTGTGTGGCTTTAAGCATACCTTTGAAAACAAACAGGAAGAACCATGCTGTGATATTGTAAAAGATACCATGTTGTCAAAGTGCTTGCAGTTCAGCATTACACTTAATACTCCGTTGAAATCTGTCTCCTGCGCAGAGCCCACTTCCGTATAACCATCTGGTGGTAGAAAACATTTAGCTATATGCCAATGGTTAGTTGTCCAATGTTCAGCAGACGTATTCCTCCAAGATGGCTGACCATAACGATGTTCTTTAATTATTTCATCACGTATTTCATCACACATTTTTATGCGACATGGTCGAGACTGTTTCAGTGGAGAATCATGCATGGATTTACATCCAAGTATGCCCCTTTTCTTGCATATGCCACGTGTAGGGCATTTTATCAAATTGGCTGTACTGCATCTCGTACACACTGTAGTGTCAGGAAGACTCAAATGTGATCGGACAGTTTGAACAATGCGACTTTGCATGAACTTGACCTCTCTGTCCACGAAATTCTCCAGCGCATATTTGGCTATGTTCACTGCAAGGCAGCTTTTCAGCCAGTTCGTTCTTTCTTGCTCTGAGAATACATCTGCTAGACCTGCCATATCTAGTTGTATGTTAACACGCAAGTAGCAGTTAAGTTCGTGGAAGCCTCTGCGACGAGCCACCTTTAAATTTAAATAAAGCAAACAGTTCTATCATAATAAGCGTTAATAAAAAAGTAAACTAGAAATGGCGCGGCAGATGCCGACGCGTAACCCCACGCTGGATAGATGTTATATTAAAAGGCAATTTTGGGTGAGCAAGGCCGATGTTGGTGGGGCCCCGGGGTGGATAATGTGGACATTGATGGTCGTGAAAGACCGTGTTTTCATAAGAGATGTTCAGTATTAATTTGAAGTCCATTGGTTAATAAATGAAGAAGTTATGTTAAAACAAAATGTTGTGTGGGCGTTGTCTATCTGGGCGGGGCGCCCCAGGGTTGGTAATGGGGCCATGCATAATTGAGATTGACCGTATTGGCATAGGAGATATTCAGTATCAATTTGAAGTAAATCGGTGTAGAAATGAAGAAGTTAATGTAAAATAACCTAAAACAAATGAGTGAAAATCTCTGACCTGGCCCCATCCCAACCCTCAATACTTTTGACCCAGGGTCAGATCAAAATTCCAAATAGTGCACTGTCGCACATATGCTCATAGCTACAATGTGTTTAAGTTTCAAGGTTCTAGTGCTAATAGTGAAGGAGGAGATAGTGTCCAGGACGTACAAACAGACGGCGGAGATCAATACAATATCCCCATGCTTTTAAAAGCGTGGGGATAACAACAGCCGTACATGGAAACTATATATATGATTCGCACCTGCATACGTAATATTAATTCATGCGTAAACTTGAGGACGAATTAGACTCGTCATGGATTGTGTTAGAATCTTTGCTAACTTATTGTCATTCCATTCAACATTTTAAAAGGAAGGATATAAATAATGCATTGACTACACACAGCATTAAAGGGCCTTTCTTTGTATAAGGTTATACTGTTTGTAAGTATATCGCGGTTTAATTTATTTTTTGCCGCTCATTCAAATAAAATACTTTTTTTTTTTATCTCTAGGGAATATAAAATAGTATAATATTAGTATTAAACATTAAACAATTACATAGCTTATATATACATGTAGGCTACATATAGCCGTCACGTCTATGCGGCAGCACGTCTATGCGACAAAACGTCTATGCGGGGTTACGTCTATGCATCGTCACGTCTTTGCGACGACATGTATAAACAGCGTCAAGTCTATGCGGCGTCACGTCTATGCGGTGTCTCGTCTATGAAGCTTAACGTCTATGCAGCGTCACGTCTATGCGGCATCACGTCTTTACGGCCTCACGTCCATGACGCGTCACGTCTATGCTGCGTAATGTTTATGCGGCGTCACGGCTAGCTGTGTCACGTCTATGCGGCGTCACTTCTAGATGTGTCACGTCTATGCGGCGTCAAGTTTATGTGGGATCACATCTTAGCGGCGTCACGTCTAGCTGTGTCACGTCTAGCTGCGTCACGTCTAGCTGCGTCACGTCTAGCTGCGTCACGTCTAGCTGCGTCACGTCAATGTGGCGTCAATATTATGTGGGATCACATCTAAGCGGCGTCACGTCTAACTGCGTCACGTCTAGCTGCGTCATGTCCATGCGGCGTCACGTCTAGATTCGTCACGTCTTTGTGGCGTCACGTCTAGCTGTATTACGTCTATGTTGCGTTAAGGTTATGTGGGATCACGTCTATGCGGAGCAACGTCTATGCGGCGCCACGTCTAGCTGCGTCAAGTTTATGTGGTGTCATGTCTAGCTGCGTCACGTCTATGTGGTGTCACGTCTTTGAGGTGTTACTAGTGTTTTTCCCAGGCCATTTCAGCGTGGCGCTGCGCCACGCCGCCCTCCCAAAGCGCCACCCTTCCCTTTTCAAAGGCAAAAAACGCCACACGCCCTTATTAATACCATCTTTATTGCCTTATTACCTAACTTGTCTGCAAAATCAGCGTCTGCAATATGTTGTTTTAATTGTTTCACACATGATTATGTGTAAGAAATGCAAGAAAGTAAGAAATGCATCCTTCAACTTAAAGATAAATATTATAATCACATTAGAATTGATAAGTAATAATAACCTATGCTAGTATACCCATGGCCGTTATAATTGATAAGTAATAATCTATAACAGTATTTTCATAGCAAAGAAGGCACCACATGTATAACTGCCCTTTTTTGCATAAACCACGCGTTTTAATGCCCTTTTTGAATTTACTGCGCCATGCCCCTATGCCCTCCTGGGAAAAACACTAGTGTTACGTCTATGTGGCGTCACGTCTATGTGGTGTCACGTCTATGAGGTGACACGTCTGTGGCGTCACGTCTATGTGCGACACGTTTATGTGGGGTCACATCTATGCGGCGTCATGTTTACGTGGGGTCACGTCTATGCGGTGTCACGTTATGTGGGGTCACGTCTATGTGGCGTCACGGTTATGTGGGGTCACATCTATGCGATGTCACGTTTATGTGGGCTCATGTCTATGTGTTATCAGGTTCATGTGGGGTCACGTTTATGTGGGCTCACGTCAATGTGGTGTCACGTTTATTAGGATTCACGTCTCTGTGGGGTCACGCCTATATGAGGTCACGTATATATATGTATGATGTCACGTCTACTTGGGGTCACATCAATGTGGAGTCACGTCTATGTGGGGTCATGTCTATGTGGTATCACGTTTATATGGTGTCACGTTTATGTGGGGTCAAATCTATGTGGGGTCAGCTTTATGTGGGGTCACGTTCATGTGGGGTAACGTGTATGCTGTGTCACGTTTATGTGGGGTCACGTTTATGTNTCCTCACGTTCTACATCAGCATATATCACGTCAATAATTTGTTCCTTGATCATTTTTGTAATTTCACACTCACCACCGGCTTCTTTTAAAGTGATGAAAAAAACGAACATAAATACTTTAAGAGAGTCTAAATCACCAAACAAGTCGTCATCTTTGTTTGGAGCTTCACTGCACCAGTCAAGTACCATCTTAGCAGCGAATGTTGATTTTCCCATGCCAGCTTCACCTTGCAAAAACACGTTTCTGTTTCTTTTTCCATCTGTGTTCAAAATGTGGCCGTAATTGTGAACGGGCCTAGCATTATTTATGTTCTTGTCGGCGTTTTTTGGAATTTGAGATATATATGGCGTAGCATAAAATTTGTCTATTGATACGTCACTACTTGGAAACAATGGTGACAGCGGAACATTACGTAAGTTTTCATTGTAGAATTTTTTCAATCGCTTGGCAAAATCTGAAAAACAATTTAATAAATATGAACAATGGTTGGTCTTTTCCATATACAATATATTATTCAATAGTTAATTAAAGTAAAACATTCGCAACAATTAATTTTACAGAAATGTGATATAAAAGCTCATATCGTGTAGTACAGTTTTGTGTTGTTAACATACTTAGATAAGTATACACGCCATGCTTTTTTAAATACATTTAATATTTATTTAAAGTTGTCCTTATGACGCTTTTTGTGGAAACGGGAACATAAGTAATAACCTTCGTTATGATTGACATGCACATGAAGTAGCACTATTGAGAACGGTACTTAAGCATTATATTGTGTAGAATACCTTAATAACTCTTTTATTTTTCTCTTAAAAATAATTAAAAAAAATAGTGTCCGAAAACTTAGATAAAAAAAAAAATGCAAACAATACAGTTGTCCGAAAATATAGAGACAAAAATACAGATGTTCGAAAATTTAGAGACACTCTTAAAAATATTGCATTGACGATCGGATACGGGTATACAATGTGTATAGCGTCAATTGTTTCAACGAATAATAGAACGTGCTTGTAAAATACAATTCCGTTTAGTATAAATTACATGTACTTTATATATGTTTCACTTTAAGTTGTTGGGCCAAACAATTTTCTTTTGACCGGTTACATAGTTACATGTCCGAAAATCAAGGGTCATATATTATGAACGAAAACCCGTATGTCCGAAAACATATATATAATGTTTTGAAATGCAGTCCTATGTGTATCTTTTTTAATCAACGAGACAGATTGTTAACAAATTTCACTTGGACTTAGATCTGTACTGATTGTTTAATAGTATTATACATTATTATAAGTATGGTTCTTTGTAGTATATGTTTCCGATGAACATTTACTATCAAAGTCAGGACTTCCAGACCCTTAAATACAAGTAAAAACTAAAGTATGCATTATAAATAAAATCTAAGATTATATTGACATTTCAAATCGACGCGAAAATCCCACATAAACACGAATCATTTTTTACAAAAACTAAAGAAATCATTACAAACATGCTTCGCTGGAATATTTTGAACAGAGCGTTATATCCCTGTTAAGTCGGAAACGTGTATTTGTGCGATGAAAGAAAGGTTGAACGGCTAAAATTAAAAAGACGCTCGCCTGAGTATTGAACGAGATCAATATCATACCGTTTTTAATTCGTCATTGTTTGTTCTATAGACTATATTTAATTGAGTTTATAAATCGGTTAGCAATGCAAAATACGTGAAGTGAAAAATAAATAATAACGATACTTCACATTGTCATTTTTTTGTTTTTTTAAAACGGCGAATTTTATACTTTTAATTACTAACATTTCCCTATACAACAAACAAAAGCATGCAAAAAATAATATATAATTATTTTAAACTTGCCTTGCATTGCGTGTTCTTCTTCGTGTTCTTTCTGCTCTCGACAGCTTTGAAAACACTGTTGTATTAAGGTTTTCATCTCTTTCATAGAACTTTCGGCAACGTCCTTTATTTCATCTAATGTTTCATGTGCGTTTTTAAGTAACTGGCTCATCTCCGCTTCAGTGATTTTTAATTTGTCGATTCGCAGCTGACAAATAGCAAAAACAAGAAATGTGTACTTGAACAAACATTGATAGCCAATACATGTATAACATTTCATTAGATAATATCAAATTTGAATTTATTTGTATAATAACTTAATAAGCAATACTTATTTATTTATAAAGACGCTTAATTTATTCACCTGTTGTAGTTTTCTGATTGCCTCCTGCGCATAGCAATCTTGGGCAAGGCATGTCGGATCACTGAGGAGATCTATTAGTGTCGTGAAGATGTCCTGAAGGTCGCTGTCTTTTATCTTGCAATTCGGATTGTGTCGAACATCTCTCCCAATAGCACGTGCCTAAAAAGTGGTTTTACAA
Source organism: Dreissena rostriformis (assembly GCA_007657795.1). NCBI lineage: Eukaryota > Metazoa > Mollusca > Bivalvia > Myida > Dreissenidae > Dreissena > Dreissena rostriformis. The sequence continues at coordinate 29,793 of VMBQ01004596.1, forward strand.
AATCAACATGTATTTAATTATACAATAATGCTGTTTATTTTAAATTGGCAAGATTACTTTTTTGAATAAAATGCTTGTACATGGTTTTCAATAATATATTTCCTACATTTCAGAGATTGGTAAGTGAGTATCGTTTTCAAAAAGTATAAGGGTGTCAGGGGAGGGAAGAAGTTTAATCTGCAAAAAGTAATGTGGATATGGATGTTTAATACATCGCAATAAACTACACGATCATTACGGTTTATACACTTGTATTGTACAGTTACGTTAATATGGCTCTAATACTCAAATTTAATTTTATCCAACAGGAAACATCAAACATACTTCGGACAAAAAGCTCCTGTAAATATTAAATATACACTTATTCGAACTAGACATACTTCGAAAACTTTTATTGAAACACTATTCCTTCGATCGTAAAAACAGACAATACAGTTTTATTAAAGCCCCTATTACGCTCAAAATAAACGGAAAATAAACAAAAATTTCGTTAAATATTTCGTTAAATAAAGTTAACACATAGACAGTCAATGTTCCTTTAAGCAATAGCCAAAATGCCAACGCTAGATGTGTTCTGGTAACATAGATTTAACAAGATATAAAATGCTCTTTTTTATTTTTGTGTGGCACAATACATTGTGTATATTCCATTTTAATTTCCCGCTACGATTTCTATTCATACGACACGCGAACACTAAAATGGGACATGAACACGTGTCGAATATATTGTACCACAAACAAAAAAAGAGCATTTTGTATCGTGTCAAATCTATGTTACCAGACCACATATAGTGTTGAAATTTTGGCTATTGCTATAAGGAACTTTTGATTGTCTATTAAGTGTTAACTTTATTTAACGATTTTGTTTACGAAATTTCCGTTGATATTGAGCGTTATAGAGGCTTTAAAGCCTCTGACCTTGAAATGAAGTGCATGTAAATCAATACATATAGATGCAATTTGAAAGTGTGCAAAATTGTCATTAAATCTATAGCCTAGTTAGCAAATAATTTATTATTTTTCAAACGATACCGCTTTTAAAACCGAAAGTATGATGTCTATACGTATAGCAAGTAATTTATTATTTTTCAAACGATACCGCTTTTAAAACCAAAAGTAGGATGTCTATACGTATACGTCCATTTCGACAAACGCGATTATTTTTAAGTTTTAAAGCGCAAAAAGACGGATTTCTACCTTGTAACCACCAGATATATTCTAATTGGCATCGATTAAATATGTTTCTTATTTATACTTAAATTTACTATGCCAAATAAGTTGTGTGGCTTTAAGCATACCTTTGAAAACAAACAGGAAGAACCATGCTGTGATATTGTAAAAGATACCATGTTGTCAAAGTTCTTGCAGTTCAGCATTACACTTAATACTCCGTTGAAATCTGTCTCCTGCGCAGAGCCCACTTCCGTATAACCATCTGGTGGTAGAAAACATTTAGCTATATGCCAATGGTTAGTTGTCCAATGTTCAGCAGACGTATTCCTCCAAGATGGCTGACCATAACGATGTTCTTTAATTATTTCATCACGTATTTCATCACACATTTTTATGCGACATGGTCGAGACTGTTTCAGTGGAGAATCATGCATGGATTTACATCCAAGTATGCCCCTTTTCTTGCATATGCCACGTGTAGGGCATTTTATCAAATTGGCTGTACTGCATCTCGTACACACTGTAGTGTCAGGAAGACTCAAATGTGATCGGACAGTTTGAACAATGCGACTTTGCATGAACTTGACCTCTCTGTCCACGAAATTCTCCAGCGCATATTTGGCTATGTTCACTGCAAGGCAGCTTTTCAGCCAGTTCGTTCTTTCTTGCTCTGAGAATACATCTGCTAGACCTGCCATATCTAGTTGTATGTTAACACGCAAGTAGCAGTTAAGTTCGTGGAAGCCTCTGCGACGAGCCACCTTTAAATTTAAATAAAGCAAACAGTTCTATCATAATAAGCGTTAATAAAAAAGTAAACTAGAAATGGCGCGGCAGATGCCGACGCGTAACCCCACGCTGGATAGATGTTATATTAAAAGGCAATTTTGGGTGAGCAAGGCCGATGTTGGTGGGGCCCCGGGGTGGATAATGTGGACATTGATGGTCGTGAAAGACCGTGTTTTCATAAGAGATGTTCAGTATTAATTTGAAGTCCATTGGTTAATAAATGAAGAAGTTATGTTAAAACAAAATGTTGTGTGGGCGTTGTCTATCTGGGCGGGGCGCCCCAGGGTTGGTAATGGGGCCATGCATAATTGAGATTGACCGTATTGGCATAGGAGATATTCAGTATCAATTTGAAGTAAATCGGTGTAGAAATGAAGAAGTTAATGTAAAATAACCTAAAACAAATGAGTGAAAATCTCTGACCTGGCCCCATCCCAACCCTCAATACTTTTGACCCAGGGTCAGATCAAAATTCCAAATAGTGCACTGTCGCACATATGCTCATAGCTACAATGTGTTTAAGTTTCAAGGTTCTAGTGCTAATAGTGAAGGAGGAGATAGTGTCCAGGACGTACAAACAGACGGCGGAGATCAATACAATATCCCCATGCTTTTAAAAGCGTGGGGATAACAACAGCCGTACATGGAAACTATATATATGATTCGCACCTGCATACGTAATATTAATTCATGCGTAAACTTGAGGACGAATTAGACTCGTCATGGATTGTGTTAGAATCTTTGCTAACTTATTGTCATTCCATTCAACATTTTAAAAGGAAGGATATAAATAATGCATTGACTACACACAGCATTAAAGGGCCTTTCTTTGTATAAGGTTATACTGTTTGTAAGTATATCGCGGTTTAATTTATTTTTTGCCGCTCATTCAAATAAAATACTTTTTTTTTTTATCTCTAGGGAATATAAAATAGTATAATATTAGTATTAAACATTAAACAATTACATAGCTTATATATACATGTAGGCTACATATAGCCGTCACGTCTATGCGGCAGCACGTCTATGCGACAAAACGTCTATGCGGGGTTACGTCTATGCATCGTCACGTCTTTGCGACGACATGTATAAACAGCGTCAAGTCTATGCGGCGTCACGTCTATGCGGTGTCTCGTCTATGAAGCTTAACGTCTATGCAGCGTCACGTCTATGCGGCATCACGTCTTTACGGCCTCACGTCCATGACGCGTCACGTCTATGCTGCGTAATGTTTATGCGGCGTCACGGCTAGCTGTGTCACGTCTATGCGGCGTCACTTCTAGATGTGTCACGTCTATGCGGCGTCAAGTTTATGTGGGATCACATCTTAGCGGCGTCACGTCTAGCTGTGTCACGTCTAGCTGCGTCACGTCTAGCTGCGTCACGTCTAGCTGCGTCACGTCTAGCTGCGTCACGTCAATGTGGCGTCAATATTATGTGGGATCACATCTAAGCGGCGTCACGTCTAACTGCGTCACGTCTAGCTGCGTCATGTCCATGCGGCGTCACGTCTAGATTCGTCACGTCTTTGTGGCGTCACGTCTAGCTGTATTACGTCTATGTTGCGTTAAGGTTATGTGGGATCACGTCTATGCGGAGCAACGTCTATGCGGCGCCACGTCTAGCTGCGTCAAGTTTATGTGGTGTCATGTCTAGCTGCGTCACGTCTATGTGGTGTCACGTCTTTGAGGTGTTACTAGTGTTTTTCCCAGGCCATTTCAGCGTGGCGCTGCGCCACGCCGCCCTCCCAAAGCGCCACCCTTCCCTTTTCAAAGGCAAAAAACGCCACACGCCCTTATTAATACCATCTTTATTGCCTTATNCGTTTATTTGGGGTCACGTCTATGCGGCGTCACGACTATGTGGGGTCACGTCTATGTGGGGTCCCGTTTATGTGATGTCACGTCAATGCGGTGTCACGTCTATGCGTTGTCACGTCTTTGCGTTGCCACGTATGTAGGATTACGTCTATGTGGAGGTCACGTCTATGTGGAGCCCCGTATATGTGGTGTCACGTCTATGTGGTGTAACGTCTATGCGTTGTCACGTATATGCGTTGTCACGTATATATGATCACGTATATGTGGGGGTCACGTCTATGTGGTGTCACGTCTATGCGTTGTCACGTCTATGCATTGTCACGTATGTAGGATCACGTCTATGTGGGGTCACGTCTATGTGGTGTCACGTCTATGCGTTGTCACGTCTATGTAGGATCACGCCTATGTGGGGGTCACGTCTATGTGGTGTCACGTCTATTTGGAGTCACGACTTTGTGAAGTCGCGTCTATGTGGAGTCACGTCCATGTGGAGTCACGTCTATGCGTTGTCACGTCTTTGCATTGTCACGTATGCAGAATTACGTATATTTGGTGGTCACGTCTATGCGGTGTCACGTCTATGTGGTGTCACGTCTATGTGGAGTCACTTCTATGCGTTGCCACGTCTATGCGTTGTCACGTTTATGTGGTGTCACGTCTATGCGTTGTCACGTCTATGCGTTGTTACGTTTATGTAGGATCACGTCTATGTGGTATCAGGTCTATGTGGTATCAGGTCTATGTGATGGCACGTCTATGTGGGGTCACGTCTATGTTGTGTCACGTCTATGTGGTGTCACTTTTATGTGGTATCACGTCTATTTGGAATCACGTATATGTGGAGTCACGTCTATGTGGTGTCACCTCTATGTGGTATCACGTCTATGTGAAGTCACGTCTATGTGGTGTCATGTCTATGCGGGTTCACGTTTATGTGGTGTCACGTCTATGTGGGGTCACGTCTATGTGAAGTCACGTTTATGTGGAGTCACGTCTATGGGGGGTCGCGTCTATGTTGGGTCACGTCTATGCAGTATCGTCTATGTGGAGTCACGTCTATGTGGTGTCACGTCTATGAGGTGTCACGTCTATGTGGAGTCACGTCTATGTGGTGTGACGTCTATGTGGAGTCACATTTTTGCGGTGTCATGTCGATGCGGGTTCACGTTTATGTGGTGTCACCTTTATGTGGTGTCACGTCTATGCGGGTTCACGTTTATGTGGAGTCACGTCTTTGTGGTGTCATGTCTATGCGGGTTCACGTTTATGTGGAATCACGTTTATTTGGGGTCACGTTTATGTGGTGTCACGTTTATGTGGGGTCACGTCTATGCGGGTTCATGATTGTGTATGTGGTGTCACGTGTATGTGGTGTCTCGTTTATGTTGGTCACGTCTATGTGGTGTCACGTCAATATGGTGTCACGTCTATATGGGGTCACGTGTATGTGGTGTCACGTCTATGCGGGATCACGTTTATGTAGGGAGATGTGTATGTGGTGTCACGTCTATGTGGGTTTACGTTTATGTGGTGTCACGTCTATGTAAGGTTACGTTTATGTGGGGTCACGTCTATGTCAGGTCACGTCTATGTGGGTGTCACGTTTATGTGAGGTAACGTCTATATGGGATCACGTTTACACGGGGTCACGTTTATGTGAGGTCACGTCTATGTGGGGTTATGTCTATGTGGGGTAGTCCAACTTGTTGACGCTCTCAAATATTAAGCTACTTTTTATATGGGAAATATTAGGAGCTTCTTGGCAACGTCTTATAAATAAGACTATATGTGGGGTAGTCCAACTTGTTGACGCTCTCAAATATTAAGCTACTTTTTATANGTCTATGTGGTGTCACGTCTATATGATGTCACGTCTATGTGGGGTCACGTCTATGCGGGGTCACGTTTATGAGGGAGATGTGTATGTGGTGTCAGTTCTATGTGGGTTTACGTTTATGTGGTGTCACTTCTATGTAAGGTCACGTTTATGTGGGGTCACGTCTATGTGAGGTCACGTCTATGTGGGTGTCACGTTTATGTGGTGTCACGTCTATGCGGGGTCACGTTTATAAAGGGAGATGTGTATGTGGTGTCACGTCTATGTGGGTTTACTTTTATGTGGTGTCACGTCTATGTAAGGTCACGTTTATGTGAGGTCACGTCTATGTGGTTGTCACGTTTATGTGAGGTAACGTCTATATGGGATCACGTTTAGACGGGGTCACGTTAATGTGAGGTCACGTCTATGTAGGGTTATGTCTGTGTGGGGTTACGTCTTAAAGGCGTCAGGTCTACGCAGCGACATGTCTATGCGGTTTCACAAGGCCGGCTTTGGTGTTGATTACAAATCCGCTGATTGCGGTATAGATCAGGTAAAAAATCCGGTTTTGCAACTACTTTTAATAATATTTTTATGACCATTTCCACATCCACTATATTTATTTCGAGTAATGCATTTGAACACATAAAAGCTATCTTATGTAGGAAAGGTGAAAACAAGTTTACTGACCCTAGTGATGTGACTGTAATATATACTTTTCAACATATTGAATTGAACTACACAAATAACGTTGCAACCAAAGAATGATAATGAATATACTTTGCCGAAAACAACAACAATACAGAATTTGTAAGTAAAATACTGACGTCTAGTCTGGTAGACGGATACAAATTTTGGGTTGATTTTAAAGTGACGAAAAGAAATCACATGCTCTTTTTCATAAAATGATTTAACCTAAATAGTTCGTAAAATTCATAAGCGATATTTCGATACTATTGCAAATTAACGAATATATGCTTGACATTTGTGTTCGTGTCTAGTCTATGAAAATACGTACCTTTTCCTCACCAAAAACACGTTCATCCTATAATATGATGTGCAATTTTAATAGTTACATTTCCTCTCACTGAATTTAACGGCATTAATCAACCACATGCTGTAATCTGCGCACACATTGGAGATGTTAAAGTCCTGACCTACAGATTATATGCACACAATTTATAAATGGTTTTTCCGTGTAGTTACTATTTAAAGATTGATGGCTTCCCAGATCAGTATCCCATCTAATTTAAACCTAATATTAACAGATAACGTGTTATCGTACCAAGATTATGAAATGGTGGAAATATCGGTTATGCCACATGACATTATTAAAAGTTTACTCACCTGGGTAAAAAGCCACCGCTTACCTTTGATAAATATTTGAACGATTTCTTCATGTACTTGAACAATCTTATACAAATGCGGAATCGTCGATAAGTTGCCAAAAACAAAAGTAAAGCCCAAATACCTACCTAAGTTGATATGGATGTTAGTGGAAATAAAAAAAAATGTTTTTCTTTTAAGCCTTGTGGAGTTTTAGGCAAATACTCATAAATATGTTATACAACTAAAGTTGTCAAACCGATACAATGCGATGTTTGTTATGTCTAAATGAATAGTTATGACACAATACTGTTACACATAACTGGAGCTGCAATAGTCCAAAAATGCTCGAGTTGTTCGTTTTTAAAGTTGCTCATACAGCACCTGTGTATATTTCAAATGAAGAGAGTAATCGATGAACTTATGATCACTAACAGAATTATAAATAGTGCGTTAAGGCACCGAATAGTTTTAAAATGACAAGACATTTGCGTTATTTTCTTTAATATATGTAAACATTTAGTTTGAGAAACTAAAGGTTAATTTCTCATTATCAGCATGTTCTCACACTTCCATAATGTTCTCTCTAATTCTGTTTCAAATGCAAAATGTTGCTTTTGGTATAACGATTTATAATAATGTTAAAAAAAGAACAACACACTTAAATCATAATTGGGCCATTCCATGCTAAAACAGGGATTATTGAAATCTGCCTAAAGTGCCGTCCAGGATTAGCCTCCGAACAGGCTAATCCGGAACGCCACATTCCACTTCCAGTGCAGTTTTGTTAAGAACTTCTTGAAACGGAAAATACCATTAAGTCGGAAGATTGCCCCCCCCCCGGATTAGCATGTTCTTACTGCACAGGCTGATCCAGGACGGCACTTTACGTATAGATTTACGCAGAGATATCCGGTTATCTCATGGAGTGGCCCATATACATAATACACATAACAATCATAGAGCATTTCAAAATTGCGTACAACATCTTACACTCAAAGAACAAGTACTTTGAAAATCAGAGTAGCACACCGAAGGGTAAACGTAACTCTAAATGAACTTTATATATACTTACATTCTTCTTGTGTGTTTTAATGCGACATTCAGATTTATTACTATAATGTTTGCATGTCATGTGTGGTTTTGCATCGAATGAACACAGTACGTAGCCATACCTAATATGTCTCCTCAGGATCCAAACTGTTTGCTATTCTGATAGTATTCTTGGAAAAAAAAATCGAAGAAAATGCTTATTTTAGAAGTTCAGCAGACGACATTTTAGCAGAAGAAAAATTTCCCAGCATGCAAATGGTTAAGTCTTGAATTGCATCCAACCATTGAGTTAGTTAATAGTAATTTAATGAAAGAAATTCACTTGTATTGCTATTTAATACGAATTGTGATGTTTCAATGTAAATGTTTATATACATGCAAATGTTTTATGAATTTCTCTAGGTCAAGTGTAAGTTTTGAACTCTTCAAAACATGTTAAACCCCTATGTTTTGTCATAACCGTTCCAGGGCGGTGACCCTAGTTATATTAAGGTGTGTGGGTTTTTTGCGTATTTGTGAGCTGTGTTAAGTGTATTTGTTTTGTTTCACACTATTTGGCAATGTGTTCCTATCCATAAATATACCAATATAATGAAGTTTCTCTCCTGCTCATGCGTCTGTAGTTTCACTTTATTTATTTTTTAACATCTCGTCGTAAGACAATCAAGACGAACAAATAAATAGCTAAATAATACAATCAACACACACAAGGGCTAGATTATTAAAATCTGAGTATTTGTTCCATGCCAGTACAAAGTTGCAAAACCCCAAANTTATCGAAGTGCAATCGGTCATCAAAGTATCCGCATACCCGGCGTGATTATACCCAACATTAGGACAACGTGATGCCGATACGACAGATATGCCATTTGTGTTGTTATGGCATAGTGTTGGCTGTTTTGTCATCATGTAATTTGTAATGAGGCTTATTGCGCGCAGTACATTAGTAACATACGGTACGTACGAGTGAACTCTCCTGCCAATTCATACACTACGTTCATATTGTCGTTTATCTGTTTGCATTTAGCACAAGAATATTAAGATCTGTTTTTCGGCGTAGCTGTCTAACCCACTTGTATGACTTTAACAAAGAGCCAATACAATTTTGGAGAAATGTCCAGCTATTCAGCCCAAATAAATAACTGGAAATTTCGCATTTGTTAAAAAATAAAAATACATTAAGTAAGCCAAATATAAAACACTATGAAATGTCTTTAAAAAGTGTTTAAATTATCATTTGAAAAACTGGTTGACGATCTTTGCTGAGGAGTATACCATAAAGGATGGACGCTATTAAGAAACCCCCACTATTTCTGTAAATTGTTCATACGACACATTTTTGGTTGTGCAGCGTGTACGAACAACGTGTCGGTATCGGCTTTGTGGTAAGAATTACTTACAGTACTTATGTCGAAATATGAACATCTAAGCCTAATTTAGTTACACAAAACAATGTTGCAATGTATTCAAAGAAACGTTTTAAAGGTACAATATTCATTTGTACCGGTAATTAAAATCTAGATTTGGAACAGGACATAAAGACCTTATACCGATGTTTTTCTTGATGAGCCAACATCATACATGAGTACTTGTCGAGTCGCTGAACACGTTTTCAATTAATATCTGGAGTGATCAATGAGAGTGACACACGACAGTTTTTAGTCTTTGTTAAGCGTTTACATCTCTGAGAAGGGTGTCCGATTAGATTGTAAATGTTGATGTAATGCGGCTAAAAAACATCCGCGACATAACTCACAACTCTTGGTTTATATTGGCAATTGCTTTCAACAACAAAACGCAATCAACATCAACGCTGTATATCTTTTAAAATATATTTCTTGCTTAACATTCACAAGACAATTGACTTTTGATGAAAAATATGGTGTGCATATAACTACGGAATATCGTTAGGGCCATCGTGGTTACTCATTAAAATCCAGAGGGCGAGAATGCGAGAACGCGAGAGTACGATGACGAGAATGCGACAATACGATGACGACAGTGCGACAATACGATGGCGAGAATGCGAGAACGCGATGGCGAGAATGCGATAACGCGATAGTACGATGACGACAATGCGACCGTGCGATGACGACAGTGCGACAATACGATGGCGATAGTGCGATAGTACGATGGCGATAGTGCGATAGTACGATGGCGACAATGCGAGAATGCGAGAACGCGAGAGTACGATGACAAAAATGCGACAATACGATGACGACAGTGCGACAATACGATGGCGAGAATGCGAGAACGCGATAACGAGAATGCGAGAATGCGAGAACACGAGGGTACGATGACGAGAATGCGAAAATACGACGTAGACAGTTTGACACTACGACGGCGAAAATACGAGAACGCCTTGGCGAGAATGCGATGATACGATGGCGACAGTACGATATGACGATCGCATTGTCGCCATCGTACTATCGCACTGTCGCCATTGTATTGTCGCACTGTCGAATTGTCGTCAACGTACTATCGCGTTCTCGCATTCTCGCCATCGCGTTCTCGCATTCTCGCCATCGTATTGTCGCACTGTCGTCATCGTATTGTTGCATTCTCGTCAGCGTACTCTCGCGTTATCGCATTCTCGCCATCTGAATGTTAATGTGTTACCACGATGGCCCTAACGGCATTCCGTATATAACCGTCACAGTGCTTTTCATTGGGATACCAAGTTTCATGATAACATCTTCTGTACTTTAAACAAAATGCTCTTTTGTGCAATTCTAGTTAAAGTAACAGTCACGTGACATTCGACATGTGTAGAGCAGAAGGTAACGCATAATTCTCTCATCAATTTTAATATGCAATCAGTTTCATAAGATTTTTCTTTTAGTGTTTTGTTTGTTTTTGCGGAAGGAAAGAGGAAGGTTTAACAGACAGATAAAAAGGCAACACAGAGCCATATAATTAAACCAAATTTCTTGATTACATCAGATGTATTTGTAGAGTTATTTTAATGTTAAGTTTTTGTTTGTAGTAATTCTGAACTGACCTTTAACCTCTGGTGAAAACTGAATGGTCTCGCACAATTTACACATGACCATTCATAAAAATGCCAAGAGAAACCGTCAGCGGACTAACAAGTAAAATTTCACCAAGTTCTTTAGATCTTATGCACCAATACTGTCACGTCTACATTTCAACAAGTTCACAAGATCTTATGCACCAATACTGTCACGTCTAAATTTCACCAAGTTCACTAGATCTTATGCACCAATACTGTCAGTTCTAAATTTCACCAAGTTCACTAGATCTTATGCACCAATACTGTACGTCTAAATTTCACCAAGTTCACTAGATCTTATGCACCAATACTGTCACGTCTCAATTTCACCAAGTTCACTAGATCTTATGCACCAGTACTGTCACGTCTAAATTTCACCAAGTTTACTAGATCTTATGCACCAATACTGTCACGTCTTAATTTCACCAAGTTCACTAGATCTTATGCACCAATACTGTCGCGTCTAAATTTCACCAAGTTCACTAGATCTTATGCACCAGTACTGTCACGTCTAAATTTCACCAAGTTCACTAGATCTTATGATCTAATACTGTAATATCTAAATTTCATCAAGTTCACTTGATCTTATGCACCAATACTGTCACGTCTAAAATTCACCAAGTTCACTAGATCGTATGTACCAATACTGTCACGTCTAAATTTCACCAAGTTCACTAGATCTTATGCACCAATACTGTCACGTCTTAATGTCACCAAGTTCACTAGATCTTATGCACCAGTACTGTCACGTCTAAATTTCACCAAGTTCACTAGATCATTTGCACCAATACTGTCACGTCTTAATTTCACCAAGTTCACTCAATCTTATGCACCAATACTGTCACGTCTAAATTTCACCAAGTTCACTAGATCTTATGCACCAATACTGTCACGTCTAAATTTCACCAAGTTCACTAGATCTTATGCATCAATACTGTCATGATATTACGCGAGGTAGTAGAAGGACGTTAATGACAATCGCGTGCTGCAAAGTTGTCATAAAGCCTACCACGCAGCAATGCGGCTGTACTCTGTACAACGCACTAATTGCGCGCTTCGTTATGCTACGTTGCATGTTACATTGAGAGCAGCTCAATATGGTAAAGGTATAGCGATGCATGAAGTACACAATAAACAGCGTTATGTATGGACAGCCTTGACTGTCTTTGCGTACAACATGAATATCGGTGTGTGCAAATAGAACTATATTTGTCACTTTTTGTATATACATATATTAATTAAATCAGTATACGAAATGCATTTCTAAATAAATTCAGTGTGAGAACAAAATAAAAGTGATGCATAGTTTATTACGGAATACCGTTAGGGCCATCGTGGTTACACATTCAATACCGTTAGGGCCATCGTGGTGACACATTCAATACCGTAAGGGCCATCGTGGTTTCACATTCAATACCGTTACGGCCATCGTGGTTACACATTCAATACCGTTAGGGCCATCGTTGTTACACATTCAATACCGTTAGGGCCATCGTGGTTACACATTCAATACCGTTAGGGCCATCGTGGTTACACATTCAAATCCAGAGGGCGACAATGCGATAGTGCGATAATACGATGGCGACAGTGCGATAATACGATGACGACAGTGCGACAATACGATGGCGACAGTGCGATAGTACGATGGCGACAATGCGATAGTACGATGGCGACAATGCGACAGTGCGATAATACGATGACGACAGTGCGACAATACGATGGCGACAGTGCGATAGTACGATGGCGACAATGCGATAATACGATGACGACAGTGCGACAATACGATGGCGACAATGCGATAGTACGATGGCGACAATGCGATGATACGATGGCGACAATACGATATGACTATCGCGTTGTCACCATCGTACTTTTGCACTGTCGCCATCGTACTGTCGCACTGTCGCATTGTCGTCATCGTACTATCGCGTTGTCGCATGGTCGCCATCGTACTATCGCATTTTCGCCATCGTATTGTCGCACTGTCGTCATCGTATTGTCGCATTGTCGCCATCGTACTATCGCGTTCTCGCATTCTCGCCTTCTGGATTTTAATGTGTAACCACGATGGCCCTAACGGTATTCCGTATTTATCGTTATGTATCGCAGGACTGACGTTAAGTTGACGATGTGCAACACCAAGGCCATGCTTATCATTCGTTATGCCAATTGTAACAATTCGCTTAAACAAACGTACATTTTGGTACAATTAAGCTTTTGTATAATACAGTAGTATTGAACACGTGCCGCATTGAGGCGAACTAAGGTCCTGTTGACTTATTTATTGCCACGTAGCGTAACATAGCAAACAAGGCCCAACGAAAACGTGAAAATGTAAATGAAGTATTACGAACGTACAAACTCCGTCCCTGGCGGCACTTACCAGCGGCCAGCGCCCAGTGTAGTATGCTCGTGATCTCCGTGCCCGGGGCGCTGCTGCAGTTGTGGAACACGGCGCGGGCGTCCACGCCCAGCAGACCGAGGTTGGTTTTAATCCCCGACAGGAAGGCGGTCGCGGTGCCGGCGGAGTCGGCCGTTTGGGCGTTCTGATTGTACGTCTTAACACCAGACAGCGGCCAGCAATTATGGAAAACTAGCGTACGTTCTTATAGTGCTTGGTAAATCGTGCATAAATCGTTAATATCAAGGAGAACGTTTCTTCTTTTAAAATACCACACAGGCCACAGCTCTTTTGTTCATAGTGTTTTTAGGGAAAGATTGACCCGAGACAATAATCAATGAAGAGCAATGCACAATGCACAAGAACACAAAGTTTGTATCTCAATAATTTACCAATTTTCCTATATTTGCTTATATCTTTCTTATATGAATAGTAAAAGTGTGTTGATGGTTTGTTGGTTTGTTGGGTCCTCAATATTTATAAATGTTGACAATTATTGACCACGCTATGTACACATATTAGGCTTTACCTTAGAAAGGGCGACGTGAGGGAACTTCTCGAATGCGAGCGTGGACTCTTCCCCGGTTTTGTTCTGGAGTTGCCCGTAAAGTATGCGCGCCGCGGTCACCGTGGAGACGCCCATCCCGTCACCAAGGAACAGCATCACGTTCTTGGCCACCGCGATGTTCGGCTGCAGACGCCTGGCGCGCCTAAGCTCCTCCCGACCCAGATTTCTCCAGAACTCGGCGGCTGACAAATACAGAGCGGTGGTCGTTCGTTTTGTTTAATTGTTTTTGTGTTTGTTTTTTTCACCGCATGTTTGCACTATGTCAGTTAATCATGCAACGGTGGTAAATACACTTACTCGCACTATCCTGACGTAAGCGTTTAACCACTTAGTCAGGTGAGTACATACGTACGACAGTAACTGACAACTTCCGTTTATTGTACTGTGAGAACCGATATATATAATGTGGGTTAGCAAATATTATTATTGAATGAGAAGCAACATTACACACTTTTAGAGCTTGAATTTCCGAAAGATCGCTAAAGCTGGTGTGAACGGTTTCATATAGATAAGTAAACCAATATCTAGAAAGAAGCGTGTATATGTTTTCGTCTTCTCTTTTGTAAAATAAAATCATATTTACAGATTGAGACATTGCGCATTGAACCATATACAATGTTATTTCATTCTATAAAAAATCACAAATAATTCTCTTTTCGTTCAGTATCTTGTATAACCAACAGTCTTAGTACGCTCCCAGCGTTTTGATAAAAACTATTTTGCTCCCTGTATACAATCTTTCAATTCGGAGCTGTCTCCTGTAAGCTTGGCCAAGGAAATGTAAATAGGTTAACTGAACCCGATTTGTTTTTCTTATTATTCTCAATGGTTTTGGCCGTTTATGAACTAAAGTAGGTTTATAGGGCTGAAAGCGAGTACGAGGACTTTATCGAGTTGTCATACGAATGCATCAGGCGTGTTTGCTGCACCGATATCTCCGATAAGAACACCGTCATAAAGCTGTCGTATGGAGTAGTAATAAATAACAGGGTATGAAGGCACAAGCTAACAAACGCCCTTCAAGTAACATCACAAGTGTACGACCAGGAACACTGTTGGAATCAATCAAGATGACTAGGATAAATAAACAAAGACGTATTGAAAGATAAGAGCCAGGCTTAATAGTGTGTAAGACAGGCTAGAATACAAGAGCATCCCGAATACTGTTTATATCATCATATCCATGTTTATATAATGCCCTCGCGCCCTATTTATTATTCGAGATAAAAACCACGTGCGGACTACCTACATCAGATTTTACGTGTGTTGTTTATATCATGCATTCGCACACTGTTAATTATTCGCGATAAAAACGACCATTCGCATGTGCGGACTACCCCCTCCCCCATCAGATTATGGTGTCTACGTAATAATATTTACATGTTTAAATATTCTGAGGGTAACACTCATTCGTAAAACAAATCTTCATTGCATGCATATTTAGTAGGGATGGGAACAAATACTGGATATGATATTCGAATATTCGTTTGTCATTATTCGAATATATTCGAATATTCGATTTTTAAACCTTATATTGAAATGTCCGAACGTATGACCGTCCGGAGCAAATTACTCTTCCTGATTGCCACAAATGCCACTATAAATCGTTTCTTATGTGCAGCTTAAACAAACTGGATAGAGTTATATTTGTTTTTTAAGATCATTGATTATTATGCTCTTCTTTTAAATAAAAACTGTTTAGTTTCATAAGATGTAGGACATTTCAGGAAAACACATTACCATAATTCTAATTTACTTCAATACTTCTAATTGATTGGATTACTTTCCATCGATAATATTTATGCTTTTGGTTTCGCTATTTTTTCTGGAATAAAGAACCACGACGATTTAATTGGTTTAAATTTGAGAAACTAAATTCTAATTAGGTAATTTTTTATATATGGTAAACGGAATTAAAATAGACATGCCAGATCTCGACGGGACCGCGATTTGGGTGATTGTCGCGGCGTCCCGATATGAGAAAATGTGTGCCGATATTCGTTAAAACGTTCCATAAGTTTACAATACAATTCGCTATTCAAACTCTGTTTGGCTAACAGTTACCATCGCTATCCCTTTATTGCCCTCCTATTGGCATCCCACTTCTACTACTCGAGTGCAACATTATGTTTTGCGTAGACAGCTCTGTTAGACTGCATTTAAGATTTAAGGTGAACAAATCGCGAGAAACAATCAGAATTTGCAGAACTTAAACAATGTTCTGTGTTCTGTACTCTTCATTATATATAAGGTAAGGTAAGCTAAATGAACAAAACGATAAGTGGACTTATCAACTATGCAAGAATTAAATTAAATGAAACTTAATTGAAACATAATTTAAGTGATGGTACATAAATTAATTCGGTAACTTGAAACGACTGTAGTTATCCTTTTAAGTCCCCAATATGAAATGCATAAACATTAAATTCATATAAGCTACTAAAATTCAAACTGCAGCTAATTTGATGTTCAATGAAAGTGATTTCGTTTCAAAGAATAATTGTTTGTGTATATAACTCCTTTCATCTTTCAAATATGGAATCTATCTTGAAAAACGCAGTGTTGAAAACGCACAATTTTATTGCTTAAAACATTAAACATCCGGGACTCGATAATTAATTTCGTAAAATTATGTAAAAAAAAACATGTTAAAGTTTCGTTTTATTGATTAAAAACGTGCACTGCAATTGCATGAACCTAATTCGGGACGACACTTTCCGCCTAAACTGGATTTTCGCTAAGAAGAGACATCATTTAAACGAAAAATCCCACAAAAGCGGAAATAGTCGTCCCTGATTACCCTGTGCGGACTTCACAGGGTAATCTGGGACGACACTTTACGCACATGCATTTTGTCCAGTTTCCTCAGAACGCGACTCATACTTGTTAATTGATGCTCACATTTGCCCTGACATTTCGTCAACCAAATGACATTTACTGTTGTCATAACTTACTGGTACAAAGCGTCAACGAGAACCGTTATTGTAAAACAATGCATTTCGCTCACTTGCTAAATAATTGAATAAGTTAGATCTATAAAAATGTTATACGTAAATAATACGTTATTCTGACACAAATCATATATTAAGTTACACTTACTTTCGCCATTTCCACTGCATATTATTCCACTTAAATAATGCAAAAGCACACATCCCATCGCTGTTAACAATGACTTCATGTTTGACAAGTGCCGAGCGGTTGCGGTTTACCTTGATTAACTGACCAAGATACGTATTCGATATGTAGCATGTATGTGGTCCAAGTGGATTTATGTGGTCCAAACGTATGCATGCAGGATACGTGAAATTTTAATCTTCTTTCCGCCGTCACTTGTGCGTCCTATAGCGAACAAGGCGATTCGAAAACTGTGTTAATTCTTAATAAGTCAATCGAGGATGTGGTATAAGGTCTATTGAGTTAAGTGTAAATGTTATGTTGTTGTTTTTTTGGTTGTTAACGTGCTTAGTAAATCAACAACAACATTTAACGATTAACCCATTTATGCATAGCGTCTAGAAAAAAGGACTTGGCAAACAGCGTAGACCCAAATGAGACGCCGCATGATGCGGCGTCTCATCAGGGTCTGCGCTGTTTGCTTAAAGGAATTTCTGTAAGAATTATTCTAAATATAGAAATAAATATTCTGGACATCCCTAATTTTGGAAATAAATTGATCCAATTTAGAAGGATGGGAGAGTCCACAAGGCATAAATGGGTTAATGTTAATATTTCACGGGTTAAGTATTATTATTATTATAATTTTGCATTAGTTACATATCCTGGATGCTTTGGAGGTTTGGTGTCGCATAGAAAAAAAATCGCTTTTTCAAAAACAAGTCTTACATACCTATGCATTGCTGTTATTATAAAACTCTATTAACACGTCCGTGTGACAAAGGCGGCATATGTTCAATTAACTTAAAATGACTTAACTCCCCAATCTTACAAATCGTTAAATCGTTCAGAACACAGTCGCCTTTCTCATCAACTTGCTACATATCTGCGCCCAGAAAAGCTTGTGTATGGTTAGACATATCTGCAATCAGAAATGCTTGTGTATAGTTAGACATATCTGCAATCAGAAATGCTTGTGTATGGTTAGACATATCTGCACTCAGAAATGCGTGTGTATGGTTAGACATATCTGCACCCAGAAATGCTTGTGTATGGTAAGACATATCTGCACTCAGAAATGCGTGTGTATGGTTAGACAGATCTGCACTCAGAAATGCTTGTGTATGGCTAGACATGTCTGCACTCAGAAATGCGTGTGTATGGTCAGACATATCTGCACCCAGAAATGCTTGTGTATGGTTAGACATATCTGCACCAAGAAATGCTTGTGTATGGTTGGACATATCTTCGCCCAGAAATGTTTGTGTATGGTGAGACATATCTGCGCCCAGATATGCTTGTGTATGGTTGGACATATCTGCGCCCAGAAATGCTTGTGTAAGGTTAGACAAATATGCGCCCAGAAATACTTGTGTATGGTTAGACATAAATGCGCCCAGAAATGCTTGTGTATGGAGGTCATATCTGCGCCCAGAAAAATGCGTGTGTGTGGTTGGACACATATGCGCCCAGAAATGCTTGTGTATGCAGGTCATATCTGCACTAAAAATGCGTGTGTGTGGTTGGACACATATGCGCACAGAAATGCTTGTGTATGGAGGTCATATCCAGCTACAAATGCACATGCGTTATGGCGTGCACACTTTTTATTTTCAGATTGTATCATCGCTCAAGATAACCCAACACTCTACGATGTGGAAGCACGTTTTATGTTTGGTTTTACTTTTTGCTTCATGTCATAGTGTAGTTGCCCTTTCGTTTTGCAAAGACGCGGTACAATGATACTACTTATTTATTCAACGACAAACGCCAAACAATTTAACTATGCAATTTATTATCTTAAAGGTTTGGCATAATAATGTCAAGGCTGGGATCATTTGTATTATACAGGTTCCCCCGAGAACGGCGGGAAATTTAAGTACATAATGTCTATCCCCCGTGACAAGCGGGAAGTGTGTTCGTGGAAACTATGCCGATGAACACAATAATTTTGTCTTCACACAACTAAGCTCAAAACACAAATCGTTTTGCATTGGGCAAGACTTGCGATCAGTATATTGACAACATACATACAAGTATATTACATATCGTAATATACAACAATCAAGTATAATCGTAGAATAACATGACAGTACAACTTTAATTGGTATACATCACTTATATTCTTTATCCTTTAATGGTGTATTCAAGGCCAGAGTAAAAACCAGAGAAAAAACTTCAACTAATGTAAAATAACTCTGGAAAACTGTACCCGAAAACAACCAGTATTAACATGTAACTGTGGACATTGTGTAACTCAAACATAACTGGTCATTTTAACCAATTTCTTAATGCGGTTCAAATTTCAAAAAGTAAAAGTTTACTGATCAAAGTCAAGCGTAGAACTGACCAAACAATGAAAACCCCGTGCACAGTCCCGCCTATGTCCGCCTGAGTGACCATCACTCACGTGACAACCATACGCATGAACGAACCGCACATGTACCTGTTTTGTGCGGTGCGTTATGTTTAGACATACGTTCTATGCTGTACTCCGTAACGCACAGAACTGAAAATTCTCCAACACTGGTACAGTCAATTACGCAGGAACCTGTCGTCGGGGGCCGAACTAAGTAGACCATTTGACAAACTGACGGTGTTCCGTACGCTGCTAAGTCCCAGCCATGACGATGTGGGTTTCTAATGGAGCTCGTAATTCTCGACAACACTGGAATATAACAAAAATCTGGCAAGCATCGTGTTACAATAAAATTAAGTGGGAGGGTGGGTGGTAAATGTAAACATGTGTAAACCATAGAACGACATACCCTGAGATGCGACCAGCAGGTAAAAGACCGACAATTTTCACGGGCAGTTGGTTTTGTACTTAGTGGACGAGTCTATGTGTTACAGTAGACTGGGTAGGATGGGTTATAACAGTGGGGTATGGGTTTCGGCGATCCCTTAGGAAAATCGCGTTTGCGTTGAATAAGAGAGTTTATTCTTGAGCGAATAAACATTAATAAGTGTGTACTCCAAGCATACGGAAACGACATCAGACCATCGCTTTGAACATGTACAAGATGTTGCATGCACAAAAACATTGGCTTCTTGTCGATCAATAAGATAATGTTGCATTCTTCCAAAGGATATGGAGCCAATGCCAAGGAGGTGGCGCTAATGACAGAGGGTTGCGCCACTGCACATTTCAGCTATTTTAATTTCGATGCCGACCATACACTTTTTAAGTGGTATTCCAGGTTGAGTGTTCGATCTTGTTTCTTAATTCGACCATAATGAAATATAATCGAAAAAGTAAAGTCTATATAATTATGAAGAAACATGTGCTGCAAAAGGATTTTGAAGATTTCTGTCATTATACTATAAAACTGGAAAGAACCTTGAGTATAATAAAAAGGTTAACCTTCGAGGACCGAGCTATCCTAATTTTTGTGGAGATGTTAGTGGGAAAAAAACATCATAAAGATTCGTTGACCTTTGCCTTTTAGTAACTTAAGCATTTTGATTAGGGGACAAAACTCATCGTTTCAAGCAGAAGTAACATCTTTTAATTAGTTCGTGAATTATTGTAGATTTGGGTTTAGGTATTTACATCATAAAGATTCGTTGACCTTTGCCTTTTAGTAACTTATGAACTTATTGGATTTATTGAGTACATGCATTACATATTTTGGGTTTATATCGTACACTATATGTTATTCATGTTGCGGACTTCTTAACTGAGTTAGTAACTTAAATATTTACATATTTACATCTTGTTTGTCATTAAGCAATATGCATTTGTCATTAGGCAATATGCAATTGTCATTAAGCAATATGCAATTGCCATTAAGCAATATGCACTTGTCATTAAGCAATATGCAATTGTCATTTATCAACATGTATGGACTGGTGGACATTCCCTTCCATAGTATGCACATATGAAGTACATGGCGACCATACTGACACGCTTGAACAATAGATAGAGTTGAAAACAACTCACACACTAACACAATGTACGCAAACCGTAAGTGCAAGAACACGGCCGGTTATCACGGGCGCCACCTCTTTTTTTGCGATGCATTAATAAATGAGCCAATGCTACTTCCGAGGTGGCGAAAAGGACCGGATGTTTTTTAATTTAACGGAATGGTGAGTAGGTTTTATATGGTTTTTTTTCAAGATATTTCGCATCATTTTATAAATCGGGCAATGTAGTGCGATTCAGCGATGATTAATTTATCAACAAATGTACAGAAACATGTAATCAAAACCTATTTGGAGCCGTGAGAACATTTATAAGTTGTGCCACCTCCTTGGCATTGGCTCCATATCCTTTGGAAGAATGCAACATTATCTAATTGATCGACAAGAAGCCAATGTTTTTGTGCATGCAACATCTTGTACATGTTCAAAGCGATGGTCTGATGTCGTTTCCGTATGCTTGGAGTACACACTTATATAAGTAGTATCATTGTACCGGGACTTTGCAAAAGGAAAGGGCAACTACACTACGACATGAAGCAAAAAGTAAAACCAAACATAAAACGTGTTTCCACATCGTAGAGTGTTGGGTTATCTCGAGCGATGATACAATCTGAAAGTAAAAAGTGTGCACGCCATAACGCATGTCCATTTGAAGCTGGATATGACCTCCATACACAAGCATTTCTGGGCGCATATGTGTCCAACCACACACAAGCATTTCTTAGTGCAGATATGACCTCCATACACAAGCATTTCTGGGCGCATATGTGTCCAACCACACACAAGCATTTCTGGGCGCAGATATGACCTCCATACACAGGCGTTTCTGGTCGCATTTATGTCTTACCATACACAAGCATTTCTGGGCGCATATATGTCTAACCATACACAAGCATTTCTGGGCGCAGATATGTCCAACCATACACAAGCATTTCTGGGCGCATATATGTCTCACCATACACAAACATTTCTGGGCGAAGATATGTCCAACCATACACAAGCATTTCTTGGTGCAGATATGTCTAACCATACACAAGCATTTCTGGGTGCAGATATGTCTAACCATACACACGCATTTCTGAGTGAAGATATGTCTAACCATACACAAGCATTTCTGAGTGCAGATATGTCTAACCATACACACACATTTCTGAGTGCAGATATGTCTAACCATACACAAGCTTTTCTGAGTGCAGATATGTCTAACCATACACACACATTTCTGAGTGCAGATATGTCTAACCATACACACATATTTCTGAGTTCAGATATGTGGCAAGTTGATGAGAAAGGCGACTGTGTTCTGGACGATTTAACGATTAGCAAGATTGGGGAGTTAAGTTATTTTAAGTTTATTGAACATATGTCGCCTTTTTCACACGGATGTGTTAATATAATTTATAATTACAGCAATGCATAGGTATGTAAGACTCGTTTTTGAAAAAAAGCGATTTATTTTCTATGCCACACCAAACCTCCAAAGTACCCAGGATATGTAACTAATGCAAACTTATAATAATAATAATAATAATACTTTGCCCATGAAATATTAACATTAACCCATTTATGCCTAGTGGACTCTCCAATCCTTCTAAATTGGATCAATTTATTTCCAAAATTAGGGATGTCTAGTATATTTATTTCTATATAAAGAATATTTCTTACAGAAATTCCTTTAAGCAAACAGCGCAGACCCTGATGAGACGCCGCATCTGGGTCTACGCTGTTTGCCAAGTCCTTTTTTCTAGACGCTAGGCATAAAAGGGTTAATCGTTAAATTGTGTTGTTGATTTACTAAGCAGGAAAACAACCGAAAAAACAACATAACATTTACACTTAAATCAATTGACCTTATACCACATCTTGATTGACTTATCAAGAATAAACAAAACGATATCCACGCACACGTGTACTAATAAGTTACTCATTAACACGTGTACTAATAAGTTACTAATTAACACTACAAATAAACGTCATTGCATGATGGTACATAATACTTTGGCAGCCAAGATATACTGTGTTTGCTTAGCCTCCTTTCTCCCGCTGCTCACAGGTTCCGAATCGCCTTGTTCGCTATAGGACGCACAAGTAACAGCGGAAAGAAGATTTAAATTTCACGTATCATGCATGCATACGTTTGGACCACATAAATCCACTTGGACCACATACATGCTACATATCAAATACGTATCTTGGTCAGTTAATCAAGGTAAACCGCAACCGCTCGGCACTTGTAATTGTCAAACATGAAGTCATTGTTAACAGCGATTGGATGTGTGCTTTTGCATTATTTAAGTGGAATAATATGCAGTGGAAATGTCAGGGCAAATGTGAGCATCAATAAACAAGTGTGGTTCTTACCCGACAAGACAAAACGTATACTGACCGTATAGTTAGAACGTTTAAAATATTTACCAAAAACGACATAGGAAAACAAACAAAACAACAGGAAAATAAGTGGATATTTGCATCTTATATATGTTAAATTAAGTTTACATATAGTCAAACAGATGGTTAAAAATAAGTCATAAAATAATTTGATATACGTACAAGTTGGAAATAAAAAAGAAATTTCAAATAACATTGCGCATATTACATCATGTGACATTAAAAATTACATTGAATTAAGAGAGTGAAATATTTAGTGACAATCACATACAGTGTTAGCTTCTACTCGTCTTCATAATATAATACAAAGCGGTATAATTACATAACGACGCAGTTGTGTTTTGCATACTTAATTTGGTAGAAGTGCTGTTTACTTTTTGTGTTATGTTTACATATCTATGGGTTTTCTCACTTTCAAAGTAAACGTTGACATTGTATTTGTAAATGGTCATGTTAAGACGATGAAATATGTCAAAGTATGTCTGTCTGTCTGTCTGTCCGTTTGTTCATCCGTCCTTACGTCCACGCGCCTGTCTGTCACAACCACCTCGATACTGCAAATAGCACATACAAAACACATGCTAAATATTCATGCACTGAAGATTTTTTTGGCGAATGAATGTTACCCTCAGAATTTTTAAACATGTATATATTATTACGTTAACACCATAGTCTGATGGGGGAGGGGGTAGTCCGCATGAGCGAATGGTCGTTGTTTATCGCGAAGAATTAACAGGGTGCGAATACATGTATAAACATAACACGTAAAATCTGATGAAGGTAGGCCGCACATGCTAACGGACATCTCGAATTATAAATAGGGTGCGAGGGCATTATATAAACATGAATATGACGATATAAACAGTTTTCAGCCTGTCTTAAACAGTGTTACTGGCTCTTATCTTGCAATACGTCTTCGTTTATTTATCCGAGTCATCTTGATTGATTCCAACAGTGTTTCTGGCTGTTCACTTGTGATGTTACTTGAAGGGCGTTTGTTTGCTTGTGCCTTCATACCCCGTTATTAATCACTACTCCATACGACAGCTTAATGACCGTGTTCTTATCGGAGACATCAGCGCAGCAAACACGCCTGATGCATTCGTAGGCACGAATAAAACTGTCAGCTCATAAATTAAAACAACGATTTATATACAGTAATCATCTCCTTTCTGTCGCTACGCTCTATTTAAAGCGACACTCAATGCATCGAACGGAAGGAGTTGATTTCAACACGCATGGCAACTCTATAAAGTCCTCGTACTCGCTTAAAGCCCTACTTTAGTTCTTAAACGGCCAAAACCATGTATAATAATAAAAACAACAAATCGTGTTCACTTAACCTTTTTACATTCCCTTGGCAAAGTTCACAGGGGACATCTAAGAATTGAAGGATTGTATCAGGGGAGAAATACATTTTTAATCAAAACGCTGGGAGCGTACTTAGACTGTTGGTAAACAAAATACTGAACGTCGCGGTGGCCAAGAACGTGATGCTGTTCCTTGGAGATGGGATGGGCGTCTCCACGGTTACCGCGGCGCGAATTCTTTACGGCCAACTCCAGAACAAAACCGGGGAGGAGTCCGCGTTTGCATTCGAGAAGTTCTCTCACATCGCCCTTTCTAAGTTAAAGCCCAATATGTGTACACAGTGTGGTCAATAATTGTCAACGTTTATAAATCTTGAGTAGCGACTATTTAAAGAACCATCAACCATCAACACACTTTTAGTTTTCGTATTCGAAAGATATAAGCAAATATAAGAACAATTATAACTTATTGAGATACACACTGTGTCTTCTTGTGCATTGCTCTTCATTGATAATTGTATCGGGTCCATCTTTCCCTCAAAACACTATTAACAAAAGAGCTGTGGCGTGGGTGGATTTTTGAAAGAAGAAACATTATCCTTGATATTTACGATTTGTGCACGATTCACTATGAGAACGAACGCTAGTTTTCCATAACTGCTTGCCGCTGTCTGGTGTTAAGACGTACAACCAGAACGCCCAAACGGCCGACTCCGCCTGCACCGCGACCGCCTTCCTGGGCGTGGACGTCCGCGCCGTATTCCACAACTGCAGAAGCGCCCCGGGCACGGAGATCACGAGCATACTGCACTGGGCGCTGGCCGCTGGTTAGTGCCGCCAGGGACGGAGTTGGTACGATCGTATTACCTCATTTACAGTGTCACGTTTTCGTCGGCCCTTTTTTGCTATGGTACGGTTACTGGCAAGCAAATACGTCAACATGGCCGTAGTACGCCTCAATGTGGCACGTGTTCAGAATACTGCTTTTTTATACCAAAGTTTCATTATACAAAAGCTTCATTATACTAAATGTACCGAATACACTGCATAAAGAATGATTAGCAAGGTCTTTGTGTTGCACATCATCAACTTAACGACAGTCGTGAATTCTCAGTTACGTAACGATAAACCATGCATCGCTATTCTGATGTTTAATGACAGATTAACTTAATATATAGACAAAGTGACTTAATATATTGCTCTTTGCACACAACAATATTCATGTTTTACGTATAAGACAGTCAAGGCTTTCCATACATAACGCTGTTTATTGTGTACATGCATCGCTATACCTTTATTATATTGAGATGCCCTCAATGTAACATGTAATGTAGATTAGCGACAGTCCAATAAATGTGAGAACGCGAGAGTACGATGACGATAATGCGACAATACGATTACGACAGTGCGACAATACGAAGGCGAGAATGCGAGAACGCTATGGCGAGAATGCGAGAATGCGAGAACGCGAGAGTTCGATGACGAGAATGCGACAATACGATGACGACAGCGCGACAATACGATGGCTAGAATGCGAGAATGCGAGAACGCGATGGCGAGATTGCGATGATACGATGGCGACAGTACGATATGACTGTCGCATTGTCGCCATTGTACTATCGCACTGTCGCCATCGTACTTTCGCGTTCTCGCATTCTCGCCATCGCGTTCTCGCATTCTCGCCATCGTATTGTCGCACTGTCGTCATCGTATTGTCGCATTCTCGTCATCGAACTCTCGCGTACTCGCATTCTCGCCCTCTGGATTTTAATGTGTAACCACGATGGCCCTAACAGTTTTCCGTATAGTACAGCCGCATGCAGCGTGGTAGAATTTGATGACAACTGTGCAGCACGTGATTGTCATAAACGTACTTCTACTACCACGCGTAATAGCGTGACAGTATTGGTGCATACTATCTAGAGAACTTGGTGAAATTTAACTTATTTGTCCGCTAACGGTTTCTCCTGGCAAATTTATGAATGGCCATTTAGAAATTGTGCGAGACCATTCAGTTTTCACCAGAGGTTAAAAGGTCAGGTCAGAATTACTACAAACAAAACTTAACATTGTAATAACTCACTAAATAAATTCGAATTTACGATGGTATCAAAAAACTTGGTAAAATTATTTTGCTCTGTGTTGCCTTTTGTCTGTCCGTTATTACCTTCCTCTGTCCTTCCGCAAAATCAAACAAAAAAACAAACAGAAAAATCTTATGAAACTTGGATTGCATATTAAAATTGATGAGAGAATTATGCGTACCGGTAACCTTCTGTTTTACACGTGTCAAATGTCATGTGCCTGTTACTTTAACTAGAATTGCAAACTTTGCATTTTTTCTTAAGGTGCTGAAGAATTTATTATGAAACTTGGTATACAAAGGAAAAGCACTGTGACGCTTATATGCACAGCCTATTTTTTCACCAAAAGTCAATTGTCTGGTGAATGTAAAGCAAGAAATATCTTGTAAAAGATATACGGCGTTGATGTTAATTGCTTTTTGTTGTTGAAAGCAATTGTCAATAAAAAAACAAAGAGTTAGGAGTAATGTCGCGGATGTGTTTTCTGAACAATTGGTAGCCGCATTACATCCAGATTTACAATCTAATCGGAGATGCTTCTCCGATAATGTTAATGCTTAACGAAGAATAGTATTTGTGATAACAAGTTTGAAGAGAAAACTGTCGTGTGTCACTCTGATTGATCACTCCAGATATTAATTAAAAACGTGTTCAGCGACTCGACAAGTGCTCATGTGATGTTGGCGATCAAGAAAAAAACATCGGTATAAGGTTTTTATGTCGGATTTTGCCATATTTCAAACCTGGATTTAAATTTGCAAATGAATATTGTACATTTAATACGTTTCTTTGAAGACATTGCAAAATTGTTTTGTAAAACTAAATTAGGCTTAGATGTTGACATTTCGACAGAATTACCGCACGTTATTCAAAGCACAAAGCCGATTCCGACACGTTAACTCATACAAGTTGCAGAAAACAACAATGTGTCTATTTCTACCCTGCAAAGATTGTCAACCAGATGATAATTTAACACTTTTTAAAGACATAACATTACGTTTTATATTTTGCTTACTTCATTTATTTTTAGCTTATGCGAAAATTCCAGTTATTCATTTGGCTGGACATGTATCCAAAATTGTATTGTCTCTTTGTTAAGGTCATATACGTGGGTTAGACAGCTACGTCGAAAAACAGATCTTAATATTCTTGTGCTAAATGGACACTGGATTTCATTATAAAAAGTACATTTAATTGGTAGGAGAGTTCACTCGTACCGTATGGTACTCATGTACTGCGTGCAATAAGCCTCATTACAAATAACCTGATGACAAAAAAGTCCAACACTATGCCAGGACGACACAAAGGGCCACAAATGGCATAATTGTCGTATCGACACCATTTTGTCGTTCTGTTGGGTATATTTGACGTTCGCGTTGAAGTGTTATTGAGTTGAAGATCGCCCACATGACAGATCGCCCACATGGCAACAAGTCAAAACGGAAAATACAACTGCAAGAACAAAAACTGGACGACACATGTTAATTTTTTCGTATCTGTGTCCTTTTGTCGTCTTGCTGGAATATATATTTGGCGCTTTTTCGTGTTTGCGACCTTCTTCAAACCCGCCAACACAAAAGAGCGAAATGGCAGAAATCAGCCACTATTTTGCACTGAGTCACAAAATGTATACATTTGACAATATTTGTATAGGCATATGTCTGTCATATGTTATAGCCAAAATATTGCCGGTGTTACTATTCTTACAAAAAAGGAATATTCAAAAATGAATACATGGCTTAAGTTACCCACTCTATTAATTGTATGTTGTAATATTACAAAGTGAAACTCCAGTTGAATCAGCAGGAGATCATTTATATTACCTCTACGATCATTTATTTAAAAACATATACGAGTACATCGTTAGAATGTCGTCGCTTGATTGCTTTAGTGCTCTAACTACCATTTTCATTTTTTGGAGAAAAACGCATTTAAAGGTTTAACCTTTATTTCCTCACTTATTTATGCACTTATGTGGACAAAAATATACCGGAGTGTTTATCAGCAAACGGAGAATATGAATATAATTAAATATTTACGTTAGTAAATTAAATGTTAATGTTATTTGCAATTTTATGTCTGGAGATAGAGCATTCTGGTAAAAAAAAATACAAATCGTTAACTTCTTTGCTCTAAGTCCCGTAGATGGTGCAGTACAGCATTCACCCGTTTGTAAAAATGTGTGAGATAGAGCAAAATGGAATCGAACAACTTCTTCTGTGACGACTGAATCTTGAATCCGATTACGTCATATTAAAGATCTCGTTCTCACGAACACAGCGATATAAAAAAAAACTAATTTTTGAATAAAATGGAGATAGAGCACTATAGCAATAAAGCGACGATGTTTTCGATTAAGATTCTGATGAAAACTATAAGTACATACTATAATACATTCATTTATTGATCATCAATCTAACGACGACAAATCATTGAGTTGTGCATTTCGAGTAAAATCTTTGGATACGCGTACCGTATTGACAGGAAAATCCGTTGGCCTGTGACCACGACCCGCATGACACACGCCACCCCTGCCGCCGCATACGCGCATTCGCCAGACCGGGACTGGGAGAGTGATTATGACATGCGCAATGTGGGCGGAAACTGAGCGGTGAAGGACATAGCCACACAGCTCGTCGAGACGGACGGCATACAGGTAACATGCAACTTATACAGCGAGAGTAAGCGAAATGTATCAATTGGCACACCGACTTGGCTTATAGAACACTCTATCATATATCTAGCTATTTATTAAAAATGGATACCTTTTCTGTTATAAACATTTATTTAAAATATCACGATACGGTGCATCTTTATTATTGTAATTTCCTGAACAAGCAAACATTTTTAAAGGGTGAACATAGTTGCATCCAAGAACGTGCAAAATATTACATATACATTTATTGGTTAGATAAATACATGCTGAAACAGTTTCGTATTCAGAAGGAATATTAATAAATAGTATCAGAAAAACAACAACTTTTTCCAGATTTATTTCGTCTGAAGTGCACGACCAGTTGATTATTTATATTTCGCTTGTATGTTCAACGTACCACAGACACCATTGCTGTGACGTACCACAGACACCATTGATGTGACGTACCACAGACACCATTGCTGTGACGTATCACAGGCACCGTTGCTGTGACGTACCATAGACACCCCTGATGTGTTTCAGCTTATATTCGGCGGCGGGCGGCCAAGTTCCTCCTTAACGGCACACGGGATCCGGAAGACGGGCTGATCACCCGGGGACGCTTGCACAGGGACCTTGTCAAGGTTAACGCTAGGGGTCGCGACCTAGCAATGTCATAAATATGCCAAATAACATAGTTTATCAATCCTATATGCATAATTGAGTCGCGCTCTGTGAAAAGGGGGTTTATGCATGTGCCTTAAGTTTTGTCCCAGATAAGCCTGTGCAGTCCCCACAGGATAATCAGTGACGACACTTTCCGACCGAAACTTGATTTTCGTCAAGAAGAATCTTCCTTTAAACGAAAAATACAATAAAAGCAGAAAGAGTCGTTCATGATTAACCTGTGCGGACTTCACAGGCTGATCTGGGACGACCACTTTATGCACATGAATTGAGCCCCGTTTACCCAGAGCGTGACTAATTTCCATTTTTTCCTCGCACAAACTTAAACATTGTCATAATCTATTCAGGGGAGACAACCAAGTCTAATGTATTGTTAGGTCAATATTGGTTTTATCGATCCTTATTTTGATCTCTGTTTACATTTGGTAAAATAGTAAGACTGCACATACCTTTATTTTCAACTCAATCATACGAGTATGCAGAATGAGGAAGAATAACATTTACACACATAAAAATCGTGGAAAAGGCGCGGTTTACAAAATCTATATTATGAGCAGGTATCCAATAAATTATTATTAGTTGGGAGAGCAAGCATAATGTAATAGCAAGCATAATGTAATGACAGCTCTCAAAAGTATAATTTGGTAGCAATATAAGTCAGATGCATAATTATTTGTATTTTTTACAGTCTAATAACAAAGTAACTTAGTTTATTTAGTTTACCCATGTTTGTGTTTGCTTATTCAAAATATAGAATTGAGATGGGCAATGTATGGATGTAGCATGATGTAGAAACACAAGAATAATACAAAACTATCCTTTATTTCTTAAAACGAGTTATACAAAGTAACTATATTTAGGTTTATCAACAAAAATGCGTTAATGGTAGCACAATCCATATTTAAATTATAAACGACCATATTATGTTTAAAAAATCAAAACTTACATACAAATTAATGAACAAGAAATGTATTAATATACAATCAGTACATAGTGATACAATATGTTTAATAATTATCTTACATTTGTTTATAAGTTGTTGTTTTTTTCTCAAAATTTACTAAATATATTAAGTTTACTCGTATTATCTAAACATTATGTGTTTAAGTATGTTATCTCTACACATATAGCTGGAGATTTCTTTTATTTTATGTATGTTTCTAGCAAGCAGTTAAAGATAATGGTCTTCATTGCCGACAAACATTTCATTACAAAAAGTACAAAGCATGTTTCTTTCTGGTGTGCCATCCAATAGTTTCTATGGGACAAGATGGTAAGCTTCGAGGAGCTTTAGAATAGGTTTATAAGTAGACCATGGTAACAATTTAAGGTGGTTTCAAATTAAAGTATGTTTTCAACTGAGTTATAACATCTACCAGTGTTTGATTTGCTCATTTTTGCGAGCCGGTGGAGAATGTTCTGATCAATTAGCACACGTTTAACTTGTTGTGACATTGATTTTATGTGCGGCATAGTTTGTTCATGTCATACACTGGAGTTACATGTGCCATTTAAGATGTGTTGTAATATTGAAATCCAATTTAAGTTTGTTGAGTTAGTGTTGGAATTTACATTATACGGACTGCACAGGCTTATCTGGGATGACGCTTTTAGCTCATGCATTAAGCCCAGTTTTCACAGAACGCAGCTCAATTGTATTCGAACCCTTTGTCGTTACATTGCAGGTCTGGGAAGACCGTCAGCGGAGCAAGGGTCGGCGGTACAAGTACGTCTGGAACCAGACTGACTTTGACAACATCGACCCGGCCACGGACTTTGTCATGGGTAATACTGGCTTAGAAAAGATCTTAGGACACGTTTAATTGAGCCTCGTTCTCGGAAAACTGGGCTTAATGCATGTGCGAAAAATTTCGTCCCCGATTAGCATGTGCAATAGGCACAGGCTAATCAGGGACGACACCTTCCAACTTTATGCAATTTTTCGTTAAACGGATGTGTTTTTTTTTTAAACAAAAATCCAGTGTAAGCGGAAAGTATTGATCCTGATAAGCCTGTGCGGACTGCTGACCCCGATAAGCCTGTGCGGACTGCTGACCCTGATAAGCCTGTGCGGACTTCTGACCCTGATAAGCCTGTGCGGACTGCTGACCCTGATAAGCCTGTGCGGACTTCTGATCCTGATAAGCATGTGCGGGCTGCAGTTTTTCGAGAACGATGCTCAATTTTCGACTGATTTTGATAGTTTAAGACACTAGATATGTATTATCAGTATGTTCAGGAAATAAACGAACGATGAGAATGCAATCAATTAAAGTATTGAAAAAACTGATAATAACTGTCAATTCGTTATAATAAGGCCACAAATGTATGCTTATGTAAATATGCCCTATTCGTTACACGGTACTGAAATGCACGGTGGTTTAATGTATCCCCACAATCGGAGCGCTCTCAAGATTTTTCTATAGACATCAAATACTAGTTATACCCCGGAAACTGACCCAAGAGTGTCTCAATAAGCTTCAGCTGACGTCATGTCCGGTGTTGCAGGCCTGTTCGAGAGCAGTCACATGCAGTACTCGGTAGCTATATCAGACGACCCCGCCGGGGAGCCAATCCTAGCCGACACGACGGAGAAAGCCTTCCAAATACTCAGCAAGAATCCGAAAGGATTTTTCCTGTAAGTGGAAGGTAAGACACTCGACGAATAAACAACTTCAAAAAGACCTGATGCTTAGTAAGCAAATAAGGTATGTGAAGTTGGTTGTTAGATGTTAGCTGTTCATCAGATGTTTATAATAGAAATGTACAGCTGTGCATTGGGTGTTCATCAGATGTTTAAAAAAGAAATGCATCGCAGTGCATTGGGTGTTCGTCAGATGTTTAAAATAGAAATGCACAGCTGTGCATTGGGTGTTCATCAGATGTTTAAAAAAGAAATGCATAGCAGTGCATTGGGTGTTCGTCAGATGTTTAAAATGGAAATGCACAACTGTGCATTGGGTGTTCGTCAGATGTTTAAAATAGAAATACACAGCTGTGCATTGGGTGTTCATCAGATGTTTAAAATAGAAATGCAAAGCTGTGCATTGGGTGTTTGTCAGATTTTTAAAATAGAAATGAACAGCTGTGCATTGCGTGTTCATCATATGTTGTAAATAGACATGCATAGCTGTGCATTGGGTGTTCATCAGATGTTTAACATAGCAATGCATAGCTTTGCATTGGGTGTCCATCAGATGTTTAAAATAGAAATGTATTGCAGTGCATTGGGTGTTCGTCAGATGTTTGAAATAGAAATGCACAGCTTAGCATTGGATGTTCATCAGATGCTAAAAATAGAAATGCATAGCTGTGCATTGGGTGTTTGTCAGATGTTTAAAATAGAAATGCACAGCTGTGCATTGGGTGTGTTCGTCAGATGTTTAAAATAGAAATGCACAGCTGTGCATTGGGTGTTGGTCGGATGTTTAAAATAGAAATGCACAGCTGTGTATTCGGTGATTATCAGATGTTTAAAATAGAAATGCAAAGCTGTGTATTGGGTGTTCGTCAGATGTTTAAAATAGAAATGAACAGCTGTGCATTGGGTGTTCATCAGATGTTTAAAATAGACATGCATAGCTGTGCATTGGATGTTCATCAGATATTTAAAATAGAAATGCAAAGCTGTGCATTGGGTGTTCGTCAGATGTTTAAAATAGAAATGCAGAGCTGTGCATTGGGTGTTCATCAGGTGTTTAAAATAGAAATACATAGCTGTGCATTGGGTGTTCGTCAGATGTTTAAAATAGAAATGCATAGATGCGCATTGGGTGTTCGTCAGATGTTTAAAATAGTAATGCACAGCAGTGCATTGGGTGTTCATCATATATTCAAAATAGAAATGCATAGCTATGCACTGGGTGTTCGTCAGATGTTCAAAATAGAAATGCACAGCTGTGCATTGGGTGTCCATCAGGTGTTTAAAATAGAAATGCATAGCTGTGCATTGGGTGTTCGTCAGATGTTTAAAATAGAAATGCACAGCTGTGCATTGGGTGTTCATCAGATGTTTAAAAATAGAAATGCACAGCTGTGCATTGGGTGTTCGTCAGATGTTTAAAATAGAAATGCATAGATGTGCATTGGGTGTTCGTCAGATGTTTAAAATAGAAATATATAGGTATGCATTGGGTGTTCATTAGATGTTTAAAATAAAAATGCTTAGCTGTGCACTGTGTGTTCGTCAGATGTTTAAAAAAGAAATACATAGCTATGAATTGGGTGTTCATCAGCGGTTTATAATACAAATGCACAGCTGTGCATTGGGTGTTCATCAGATGTTTTAATAGAAATGCATAGCTGTGCACTGGGTGTTCGTCAG
The DNA here is from genome assembly GCA_007657795.1 of Dreissena rostriformis. Taxonomy (NCBI): domain Eukaryota; kingdom Metazoa; phylum Mollusca; class Bivalvia; order Myida; family Dreissenidae; genus Dreissena; species Dreissena rostriformis. Next base: position 64,224 of record VMBQ01004596.1, read on the forward strand.
ATGTTTAAAATAAAAATGCACAGCTGTGTTTTGGGTGTTCATCAAATGTTTAAAATAGAATTGCATAGCTGTGCATTGGGTGTTCGTCAGATGTTTAAAATAGAAATGCACAGCTGTGCATTGGGTGTCCATCAGGTGTTCAAAATAGAAATGCATAACTGTGCATTGGGTGTTCATCATATGTTTAAAATAGAAATGCACAGCTGTGCATTGGGTGTTCATCAGATGTTTAAAATAGAAATGCACAGTTGTGCATTGGGTGTTCGTCAGAAGTTTAAAATATAAATGCATAGATGTACATCGGGTGTTCGTCAGATGTTAAACTTAGAAATACATAGCTATGTATTGGGTGTTCATTAGATGTTTAAAATAGAATGCATAGCTGTGCACTGTGTGTTCGTCATATGTTTAAAATAGAAATGCATAGCTATGCATTGGGTGTTCGTCAGCGGTTTATAATAGAAATGCACAGCTGTGCATTGGGTGTTCATCAGATGTTTAAAATAGAAATGAATAGCTGTTCATAAGGTGTTTGTCAGATATTTAAAATAGAAATGCAGATCTGTGCATTTGGTGTTCGTCAGATGTTTAAAATAGAAATGCACAGTTGTGCAATGGGTGTTCATCAGATGTTTAAAATAGAAATGCATGGCTGTGCATTGGGTTTTCGTCAGATATTTAAAAATAGAAATGCTTAGCTGCGCATTGAATGTTCGTCAGATGTTTAAAATAGAAATGCATAGCAGTGAATTTGGTGTTCGTCAGATGTTTAAAATAGAAATGAAAAGCTGTGCATTGGGTGTTCATCATGTGTTTAAAATAGAAATGCATAGCTGTGCATTTGGTGTTCGTCATATGTTTAAAATAGAAATGCATAGCTGTGCATTGGGTGTTCGTCAGATGGTTAAAAATGAAATGCAAAGCTGTGCATTTGGGTGTTTGTCAGATGTTTAAAATAGAAATGCACAGCTGTGCATTGGGTGTTTATCAGATGTTTGAAAAAGAAATGCATGGCTGTGCATTGGGTGTTCGTCAGATGTTTAAAATGGAAATGCACAGCTGTGCATTGGGTGTTCATCAGATGTTTAAAATCGAAATGCATAGCTGTGTATTGGGTGTTCGTCAGATGTTTAAAATAGAAATGCACAGCTGTGCATTGGGTGTTAATCAAATGTTTGAAATAGAAATGCACAGCTGTGCATTGGGTGTTCGTCAGAATTTTAAAATAGAAATGCATAGCTATGCATTGGGTGTTCGTCAGATGTTTAAAATAGAAATGCATAGCTATGCATTTGGTGTTCGTCAGATGTTTAAAACAGACATGCACAGGTGTGCATTGGGTGTTCGTCAGATGTTTAAAATAGAAATGCATAGCTGTGCACTTGGTGTTTGTCAGATGTTTAAAATAGAAACAAATGCATAGCTGTGCATTGGGTGTTCGTCAGATTTTTAAAATAGAAATGCACAGCTGTACATTGGGTGTTCATCAGGTGTTTAAAATAGAAATGCACAGCTGTGCATTGGGTGTTCGTCAGATGTTTAAAATAGAAATGCATAGCTATGCATTGGTGTTCGTCAGATGTTTAAAATAGAAATGCAAAGCTGTGTATTGGGTTTTCATCAGATGTTATAAATAGAAATGCATAGCTGTGCATTGGGTGTTCGTCAGATGTTTAAAATAGTAATGCATAGCTATGTATTGGGTGTTCGTCAGATGTTTAAAATAGAAATGCATAGCCGTGCATTGGGTGTTCGTCAGATGTTTAAAATAGAAATGCACAGCTGTGCATTGGGTGTTCATCAGATAATTAAAACAGAAATGCATAGCTATGCATTGGGTGTTCGTCAGATGTTTAAAATGGAAATGCACAGCTGTGCATTGGGTGTTCATCAGATGTTTAAAATGGAAATGCACAGCTGTGCATTGGGTGTTCATCAGATGTTTAAAATAGAAATGTAAATCTGTGCATTGGGTGTTCGTCAGATGTTTAAAATAGAAATGCACAGCTGTGCATTGGGTGTTTGTCAGATGTTTAAAATAGAAATGCACAGCTGTTCATTGGTGTTCATCAGAAATTTAAAATAGAAAAGCATAGCTATGCATTAAGTGTTCGTCAGATGTTTAAAAAAGAGATGCATAACTATGCATTGGGTGTTCGTCAGATGTTTAAAATAGAAATGCATAGCTATGCATTTGATGTTCGTCAGATGCTTAAAATAGAATTGCACAGCTGTGCATTGGGTCTTCGTCAGATGTTTAAAATAGAAATGCATAGCTGTGCATTGGGTGTTCGTCAGATGTTTAAAATAGACATGCACAGATGTGCATTGGGTGTTTATCAGATGTTTAAAATATAAATGCATAGCTTTGCATTGGGTGTTCATCAGATGTTAAACATGGAAATGCACAGTTGTGCATTGGGTGTTCATCATATGTTTAAAATAGAAATGCACAGCTTTGCATTGGGTGTTCGTCAGATGTTTAAAATAGAAATACACAGCTGTGCATTGGGTATTTGTCAGATGTTGAAAATGGAAATGCACAGCTGTGCATTGGGTGTTTATCAGATGTTTAAAATATAAATGCATAGTTGTGCATTGGTTGTTCGTCAGATGTTTAAAAAAGCAATGCATAGCTATGCATTGGGTGTTCGTCATATGTTTAAAATAGAAATGCATGGCCGTGCATTGGGTTTTCGTCAGATGTTAAACATAGAAATGCACAGCTGTGCATTGGGTGTTCATAAGATGTTTAAAATAGATATGCACAGCTTTGCATTGGGTGTTCGTCAGATGTTTAAAATAGAAATACACAGCTGTGCATTGGGTGTTTGTCAGATGTTTAAAATAGAAATGCACAGCTGTGCATTGGGTGTTCAAAAATAGAAATGCATGGCTGTGAATTGGGTGTTCGTCAGATGTTTAAAATAGAAATGAACAGCTGTGCATTGGGTTTTAATCAGATGCTTAAAATAGAAATGCATAGCTGTGCATTGGGTGTTCGTCAGATGTTTAAAATAGAAATGCACAGCTGTGCATTGGGTGTCCATCAGATGTTTAAAATAGAAATGAACAGCTTTGCATTGGGTGTTCATCAGATGTTTAAAATAGAAATGAACAGCTGTGCATTGGGTGGTCATCAGATGTTTAAAATAGAAATGCACAGCTGTGCATTGGGTGTTCATCAGATGTTTAACCCCACTAAAAGAAGAGCGAACAACAAGTGGCCTCACTCTAAGGTATATTTCGAGTTCACATGAGCATGACATGCACATGAGCTGTTTTAATGGCCTTTTGTTTGTTATAATGTGTGTGTCCACACCCTTTACCCTCATAGGCCACATTGATCGTGATGAAACTGTATGAGAAAATTTATGTCATTGATCGATATCTAAAACTGAATCACCAGGTCAAATACAAGGAACAGCTTTTGAAACATCCTACTTTTTAGCCAATCTTAATTAAAAATTGTCTAAACATTATCTGTGGATGGTACAGTATGTTTATATGCCTATACTGTATACCTTTGAACACTGACTGTATACGTCTCCTTTTAGACCACAACAAATTGATTAAGTGTTCGTCGGATTTGCCGCACCTTAAATCGTAAAACAAAATAAAATATTTTTTATTTTGTGCCCGCAGCAGAAAATTGCTCTGAACACGTTATTGTTGTAATTCAGTTTAATTAAGCCTACATATTTTATGGCATAGACTGTTATTATGCAGGGGTCTCTCTCTTGTTTGGGGGGATGGTACCTGTACCCTCAGGGNTCGGCAGATGTTTAAAATAGAAATGCACAGGTGTGCATTGGGTGTTCGTCAGATGTTTAAAATAAAAATGCATAGCTGTGCATTGGGCGTTCGTCAGATGTTTAAAATGGAAATGTACAGCTGTGCATTGGGTGTTCATCAGATGTTTAAAATAGAAATGCATTTCTGTGTATTGGGTGTTCGTCAGATGTTTAAAATAGAAATGCACAGCTGGCATTGGGTGTTAATCAAATGTTAAAAATAGAAATGCACAGCTAGGCATTGGGTGTTCGTCAGATAATTAAAATAGAAATGCATAGCTATGCATGCGGTGTTCGTCAGATGTTTAAAATAGAAATGCACTAAGTGCATTGGGTGTTCGTCAGATGTTTAAAATAGAAATGCATAGCTGTGCATTGGATGTTCGTCAGATGTTTAAAATAGAAATGAATAGCTGTGCATTGGTTGTTTATCAGATGTTTAAAATTAAAATGCATAGCTGTGCATTGGGTGTTCGTCAGATGTTTAAAATGGAAATGCACAGCTGTGCACGGGGTGTTCATAAGATGTATCAAATAGAAATGCACAGCTGCGCATTGGGTGTTAATCAGATGTTTAAAATAGAAATGCACAGCTGTGCATTTGGTGTTCGTCAGAAGTTTAAAATAGAAATGCATAGCTATGCATTAAGTGTTCGTCAGATGTTTAAAAAAGAAATGCATAGCTGTGCATTGGGTGTTCGTCAAATGTTTAAAATAGAAATGCATAGCTATGCATTTGGTGTTCGTCAGATGTTTAAAATAGGAATGCAAAGCTGTGCATTGGGTGTTCATCATATGTTTAAAATAGAAATGCACAGCTGTTCATTTGGTGTTCATCAGGTGTTTAAAATAGAAATGCATAGCTGTGCATTGGGTGTTCGTCAGATGTTTAAAATAGAAATGCAAAGCTTTGCATTGGGTTTTCATCAGATGTTAAAAATAGAAATGAATAGCTGTGCATTGGGTGTTCGTCAGATGTTTAAAATAGTAATGCATAGCTATGTATTGGGTGCTCGTCAGATGTGTAAAATAGAAATGCATAGCCGTGCATTGGGCGTTCGTCAGATGTTAAAAATAGAAATGCACAGCTGTGCAGTGGGTGTTCATCAGATGTTTAAAATAGAAATGCACAGCTGTTCATTGGGTGTTCATCAGATGTTTAAAATAGAAATACACAGCTGTACATTGGGTGTTTGTCAGATGTTTAAAATAGAAATGCACAGCTGTGCATTGGTTGTTCATCAGATGTTTAAAAAAGAAATGCATAGCTGTGAATTGGATGTTCGTCAGATGTTTAAAATAGAAATGCACAGCTTTGCATTGGGTGTTCATCAGATGCTTAAAATAGAAATGCATAGCTGTGCATTGGGTGTTCGTCAGATGTTTAAAATAGAAATGCACAGCTGTTCATTGGGTGTTCATCAGAAGTTTAAAATAGAAATGCATAGCTATGCATTAAGTGTTCGTCAGATGTTTAAAAAAGAAATTCATAACTCTGCAATGGGTGTTCGTCAGATGTTTAAAATAGAAATGCATAGCATTTGGTGTTCGTCAGATGCTTAAAATAGAAATGCACAGCTGTGCACTGGGTGTTCGTCAGATGTTTAAAATAGAAATGCATAGCTGTGCATTGGGTGTTTATCAGATGTTTAAAATAGAAATGTACAGCTGTGCAGTGGGTCTTTATCATATGTTTAAAATAGAAATGCGCAGCTTTGCATTGGGTGTTCGTCAGATGTTTAAAATATAAATACACAGCTGTGCATTGGGTGTTTGTCAGATGTTTAAAATATAAATGCATAACTGTGCATTGGGTGTTCGTCAGATGTTTAAAATAGCAATGCAAAGCTATGCATTGGGTGTTCGTCATATGTTTAAAATAGAAATACATGGCCGTACATTGGGTGTTCGTCAGATGTTAAACATAGAAATGCACAGCTGTGCATTGGGTGTTCATCAGATGTTTATAATAGAAATTCACAGCTTTGCATTGGGTGTTCGTCAGATGTTTAAAATAGAAATACACAGCTGTGCATTGGGTGTTTGTCAGATGTTTAAAATAGAAATGCACAGCTGTGCATTGGATGTTCATCATATGTTTAAAATAGAAATGCACAGCTGTGCATTGGGTGTTCGTCAGATGTTTAAAATAGAAATGCACAACTGTGCATTGGGTGTTTGTCAGATGTTTAAAATAGAAATGCACAGCTGTGCATTGGGCGTTCGTCAGATGTTTAAAATAGAAATGCACAACTGTGCATTGGGTGTTAATCAGATGCTTAAAATAGAAATGCATAGCTGTGCATTGGGTGTTCGTCAGATGTATAAAATAGAAATGCACAGCTGTGCATTGGGTGTTCATCAGATGTTTAAAATAGAAATGAACAGCTTTGCATTGGGTGTTCATCAGATGTTTAAAATAGAAATGAACAGCTGTGCATTGGGTGTTCATCGGATGTTTAAAATAGAAATGAACAGCTGTGCATTGGCTGTTCATCAGATGTTTAAAATAGAAATGAACAGTTGTGCATTGGGTGGTCATCAGATGTTTAAAATAGAAATGCGTAGCTGTGCATTGGTTGTTCATCAGATGTTTAAACACACTAAAAGAAGAGCGAACAACAAGTGGCCTCAATCTAATGTATAACAACAAGTGGCCTCACTCTAAGGTATAACAACAAGTGGCCTCTCTCTAAGGTATAACAACAAGTGGCCTCACTCTAAGGTATAACAACAAGTGGCCTCACTCTAAGGTATAACAACAAGTGGCCTCACTCTAAGGTATATTTCGAGCTCACATGAGCATGAGCTCTTTTAATGGCCTTTTGTTTGTTATAATGTGTGTGTCCACACCCTTTACACTCTAGAGGCTACATTGATCGTGATGAAACTGTATTAGAATATTAATGTCATTGATCGATATCTAAAACTGAATCACCAGATCAAATACAAGGAACAGCTTTTGAAACCTCCTGCTTTTTAGCCAATCTAAATGAAAAATTGTTTAAACATTATCTGTGGATGGTACAATATGTTTATATGCCTATACTGTATACCTTTGAACACTGACTGTATACGTCTCCTTTAAGACCACAACAAATTGATTAAGTGTTCGTCGGATTTGCCGCACCTTAAATCGTAAATCAAAATAAAATATTTTTGTTTTGTGCCCGCAGCAGAAAATTGCTCTGAACACGTTATTGTTGTAATTCATTTTAACTAAGCCAATATATTTTATGGCATAGACTGTTATTACGCAGGGGTCTCTCTCTTGTTTGGATGGGAATGGTACCTGTACCCTCAGGGGGGGGGGGGNCCCCCAGGGGGGGGGGGGGTAAATTAAGAATCATTTTTTAAAATATTGGAATTTAAACCGAAACATAAGAAACAATGAAGTATATTTTAATTCACTTGATTAATATTTTTTACCAACATAACATTACTATGATGCACCTAACATAACATTTTTATTTAGTTTTCAACAGTGCGAACTGCAACTTATGAATTCTGGGTCTAGGGCAAACCTATTTCCTTGAGTGTTTTTTTTTATCTGAAATGGGGGAAAAATATATTTTTTGGCTGAGGGAATGGTGCCTTATTTCGGCCCTAAAAACCAGTTATTGGGACTCCTGTAACGCTTTGCGTTATTGTCGAGCACGCTTGCGGTGACCTCGACATAGTTGTCATAGAAGACTGAGTTTCTGATATAACTTTGAAAGTGAAAACTTAATGTGCATCATGTTAACATTAAGTAGTCATTACCAGTGTGAAGGAGCAAAATGACTATTTGAAAATAGTTTGTTAACTTTTACAAACATTGGACTAGAATGTATTAGGTTGTTACTACTAAATGAATTTATGTTGGTTTTTGGCAAATTCATGCATAAATTTGGCAAAACTATCAATTCGCATAGAAAATACATGGTTTTATTCTGCGCTTTTCGCGCGCTTGTGATTTGTTAAAAAAAATGAATAAAACTACATTTTTTTTTATTTCGCTCGCTCGCTTGCTCCATTTTTGGGGGTTTAAATCCGTATAACAAATCTTCAATTTGTTGTGGCCTTAACTAACTTTGCACTTTTTTGCTATAAGTCTCACTTTAACTCAACTTGACACTTAGGTGCTCATGCTGAGCTAATGTGTAAGACTTTTGTTCGCAGTGCGAACACTGTAGAGGCCACATTTCTCGTCCGATCTTCATGAAACTTTGTCAACACATTAGTCCCAGTGAAACATCGACTAAGATTTTAACGGGGTAACGTGGGTTTAAAGCGGGACTGTACGATTTTGTCAAATATTTATGAATTTTTATAAAATGTATTAAAAATTAGTATACATTTATTTCAATATAAATTAAAATAAAAGTTAAGAAGAACATGTGTCGAAAAATGCGACATAAGCCAGATATTTAAATCTAAAATTGAAATTGGCTTCCAGCCGAATTCGCCAGCATATATATAATACATGTACAATGTGAATCTTAATTTAGTTTTAGTGCAGATTCGTTCATACGACACAAAGACACAATTTTGTTTCCGTACAAATACGAGTAAAATTGTCGGCATCGGCTTTAACCAGCGCTAACTTGTCTTTGCTGCATTTTATGAAATTCGTCTTAAAAGTATAATTTGTATTGCCTATTTTGAGTCATCGTAACATAATTTAATCAATATATTAAAATTTAACACATATAAAAATCGTACAGTCCCGCTTTAAAGCCTAGTTAGTAGAGATAAACCTTGTTAACACTTAGCAGTCACATGTCATGCCCAATCGTCATGTAACTTTGCCAAAAGGCTTGTTTGAATGATATGTTGATTGAGTTCAAAAATGTGTCCTGTCTGTTCTCAATAGATGGCCGCCAGGGCATTTTTCCTTTCATGACGGCTCGTCGTCGCAATCAAGAATGTTTGTGCAATAATTGATCAATACCAATGGATTAGCAGCCCATCACTACTAATTTATATACAAACACATCTCTGAAACAACAAAGCCTACAGCTTCGATATTTAGCATGAAACACCATCTGGTTGATCTCTACAGAGGTTGTTCTAATTATTGCCCTGTGGTCAAAATTAGCCCTACCAGGGGGGCGTTTGTGTTTTCGCTATATTTATCTAGTAAAACTTCATTAATCTCTGAAAATGCAAGGCCTAAAGCTCAGATATTTGACATAAAAAATCATATGGTGGATCTTTATTTCCCTGTTGTCAAAATAAGCCCCACACTGGGCACTAACGTGTTTTTCTAGCTCACCTTGCACAAAGTTCCAGGGTGAGCTATTGTGATCACTCACCGTCCCTGGGGCCGAATGGGTTTCCCTAAATGTATAAAGTCAAAACTGCAAAAATCTTCTTCTCTTAAACCTTTGAGCGCTGGAACCGGATTTTGAAGGCCTTTGCAAACAGTTTGGATCCAGATGAGACGCCACAGAACGTGGCGTCTCATCAGGATCCAAACTGTTTGCTATTCAGATAGTATTGTTTTGAAAAAAAAAAATCGAAGAAAAGGCTTATTTTAGAAATTTAGCAGACAAATTTTAACAGACGACAAATTCTTAATGTATTACCATGTTGTTGTTTTCAACCATTAGTGGCGTGTTCTGAGAAAACTGGGCACAATGCTTGTGCGTAAATTGTCATCCCAGATTAGCCTGTGCAATCCGCACAGGCTAATCAGGGACGACAATTTCCGCTTTTTTGGATTTTTTCGTTTAAATGATGTCTCTTCTTAGCGAAAATCCAGTTTAGGCGGAAAGTGTCGTCCCGGATTAGCATGTGCGGACTGCACAGGCTAATCTGGGATGATACTTTACGCACATGCATTTTGCCCAGTTTTCTCACAACACGCCACAATGTATTACCATGGTGTTGTTTTCAACCATTAAACCAGCTAACTTGGTAATCCAAAACAAAAACTTAAATAATCCAATATATTGACAACATTAGACGTCGTGGGTTTGGTCTAATGACCTTTACCGTCGTAGATTTCTTCAGTTGGTATTTTTCTCCATACTTCTCTCTAAACTTGTTTATAGATTGAATATGCAAACACGTAGGCGTACACTTCTTTTACTGAATCTTCATGAGGTATTGCTATTTTAAGAACGATGCAATATTAGTTATTGCATACAGTAGCTTCATTAACTTGATGTTTATTGTACACGCATCTTAGCAGTACTTTCTTTGCGAATTTGCCTGTCTTCAAAGAAGACGGGATTTAGTGGATTCCCTCGTGTACGTTTGTGTGCCTTTCTGTAAAACCGTCTGTCCATAGTCACAACGTTCTCATTCAACGGTGCAAGCTTTGTTTCTTATAATTTGAAGTTTTGCATACACAATCTTTACTAACCGACTTATTTTTTTTTAATAAAGCCCCTACGAAATCTTAGATTGTATTCAATAATGCAACGTGTTACATGGACATTAGCCGTTCCTATAACGAACTCTTTTTTCAAATGCAATATATTAAAACCCAGTATGACTTTAGGTTACAATATACTAAATAATTTTGGAGTGCAATGCTATACTCTCTAAAAACATGAACATCATTTATAAGAAGACACAGTTCTCTGTAGGGAAAACATTGTTGTTTAACAGAAATTCACTCTTTTGCTTGAAGGTTGGAGACTACATGAGACTTTGACAGATGTCGGGAAACCCTCATCCACTGGTACGAAGCCGGCAAATAGATGGCCGTAAAACAGTGACCGTTGATTCGCGACGAGTTCTTTCTTGCATATCGCATGACCCCCCTTTTTTATTGTTTAAATCATTGCGTCTTGGATTGCTCTTTAAGAAAAGGTATGGGTATGGGGGTCTCTATGCGCAAAAGTTTGACTTTATTTTTTGTTAAAGTTATTGCTTTTACATTGAATTTGTGTAGGAAATCTTTTAGTATATTGTGACCTAAAGAATATATCTGGATGGTAGAGGTGGCGATACATTTAATAGAGGCATTAATAGAGGTGAAGGTACACCAAGAGGTAGCTACAGATCTCCAGGCAACACATTTAATGCGGATATAGAATATATGGGTGGTAGTGGTGGCATAACATTTAATTGAGGCATTAATAGAGGTGCAGGTACATCAAGATGTAGCTACAGATCTCAGGGTAGCACATTTAATGTGGATATAGAATATATATGGGTTGAAGCTATGGCACTACATC
>VMBQ01004597.1:0-19589 GCA_007657795.1 Dreissena rostriformis
TCCATTGAAAAGACCTTTTCGTTTCATAACTGTCACCGGACGTAGAACGAAGACAGTTATGTTTATCAAAACTAGGTTATGAGCAAGTTTCATGATTATTGGGTAAAAAAAATGTATTTTCTATAGTGTTTACAAGATTTCACTAAAGCCATACAAGGAAAACTATTCCGTTCCCAGCTATTCCGTAGCCTCGTTTTTCAACATATCAGAACCAGTTTCACGGCCACACTCACCTGGCTGTGTATGACCAAAGCTTCCATGAACAAAAGCTCCACTTGTCCCTCTGAGTCGTCACTGGCTGACCAGGCATATTCAAGGGCTGTACCTCCAAAGCTCCATGGCCCAGTCTGAAAAATTTGGACTTATGAAAATAATACTTTCTATTTTAGTTCACAAATTAAACAGGTAAGAATAGGTCGATAAGTATAGCGCTAGTCCCTGTCCTAGATAAGTATAGCGCTAGTCCCTGTCCTAGATAAGTATAGCACTAGTCCCTGTCCTAGATAAGTATAGCGCTAGTCCCTGTCCTAGATAAGTATAGCGCTAGTCCCTGCCCTAGATAAGTATAGCGCTAGTCCCTGTCCTAGGTAAGTATAGCGCTAGTCCCTGTCCTAGATAAGTATAGCCCTAGTCCCTGTCCTAGATAAGAAGTTTGATCTTGAAGCTCCCATAAACCAAAACTATTTTTAATGCATTTCAAATTGTTTGAGTTCTTATGAAAGTGAAAGTTGTTTGTTTTTATCACTGGAAATTATTTCGTTATTTTTTATAATTTAAATATGTTTATGCAGATCTTTTATAGTTTTTTAAAGCAGTTCTAGGAAGTTTTTGATTAAGGCAATCAGGTGTTTCACTTTGGTCGCTATGATGTCCATAAGAGAGTGATGTCTGCAAAGTTTATGTTGTTGAAAGTATGTGTGCAGAAGGGCTTTTCAACAAGATACATTGTACTTCACAGTCCAGTTGTCACAACAAAGAACATTCCATGTTTTACTTTTAAACTATAGTCTAGTCACCATGACATTTGAAAAATTGTGCAGGCACTGATTAACAATAACCAATATGTTTAAAATATGCAAGATATTGGATAACAAGAGCACCGCATAGTTGGTGCCAACGCGCGGCTGTGGGTGCTTGGATTTATTTATTTTGACCTTTGACCTTGAAGGATGACCTTGACCTTTCACCACTCAAAATGTGCAGGTCCATGAGATACACATGCATGCCAAATATCATGTTGCTATCTTCAATATTGCAAAAGTTATGGCCAATGTTAAAGTTTTCGGACGACGACGACTACGACGACGCGGAAAGACGAGAGGTGCTATGACAATACCTCGGGTTTTCTTCGAAAACAGAAGAGCTAATAAAATGGACAAAAACAGGATGCCAACATGAGTAATAGTCTGATAATGATATAGCACCCGAAACAAACCTCAAGAATATTTTTCTGTTTTTCCTTTGGTAAAACCCTAGTCGTGTATTTTTGTATGGCTCTGTCTGTTATATCTTTCTGAAGCTTGGATAACAGAGCTCTCAATTCGTCTTCAATGGTAGCCTGAAAAATCAAGTGAAAACTCATTAGTTATAACTGGTATATTCTAGTTGTAATACTACAGTACACTTCAATAAATGTTTTAATTAATTTATTTTTACGCAACTGTCACTTATATTGTCGACAAAACACATTATAACGATTAAAATCAACACACAATTCAAAATTCTAACACAATACTCCACTTGTTTTGTTGTTTTATATAGACACGGAAAGAAGTTAAGTGTGAGTCATTCTGGATTAATTATGGAGGAGCCTAATGTTTAGAAAATAAGTTTGAAGAATTCCTGTTACTTTAACAGTGAACTTTACGTGCCAAAATCATTACAAACTTGCACTTTCTTTTCAGTGCAATGTAACAAAAACATTATACATTGCAATGAAATCTGTTATAATATTTGCAATAAAAATAAACGTTATTTATCTTTATTTTAGCTTTAGTTGTTNTACACCGAAGAGAGAACTCCTCAACCTCTGGTACAGTATTCAGGCACCACAAATGCATTTACTTAACTGGAGAGGGAATCTTGTGCGACAGTATTTTGACTAATTCACAGAAAGATATCAGAAAAACGGACTTGTAGGTAATATTTTGACACAACCGGTTAGGAACCTCTGGCTCCTGAAAACGAAAGTTTCACTGCCTATTGGCCTCAATGGTGCTAATCTGGCACTTTAAAAAAAAACTGAAGACCCATATCCGTTATTTTGCAAGGAGAAATGTAACTATCTAATGCAAGGCAAATTTACAAAAAATCTTTTTATTATTTTTCTGAAAAATTAAAATATTGTTCTGTATCCACCGCTAACTTCGTACAACAATAGCATGTGTGACACGTTTTTGACCATCCTAATACAAAAAGTATAAGCCTCGCTATGTAAAAAGGGGTTTTAATGCATTTGAGTAAAGTATCGTCCCAGATTAGCCTGTGCAGTACACATAGGCTAATAAGGGACAACAATTTGCACTTTTATTGTATTTTTTTGTTTAAAGGAATACTCTTCTTGACAAAAATCCAGTTAAGGCGGAAAGTTTCGTCCCTGATAAGCCTGTACAGACTTCACTGCAGGCTAATCTGGGACAACATTTTATGCACATGCATTTAACATCCTTTTCACAGACTAATGAACTGTAGGGCTCATATATTGTACACCACATCATCTTCCAATTAACCTTATAGTGTAAAATTCACTCACCACATCACCTTCTGCCTTGACCTTGTACCGAGGCATGACCTTGAACTGTGCGTGCTTGGCATCAAATTCTTGAAGTTCAACCTGGAAAAAGAAAATTTACAATAATTATTTACTGTTTGAACTAGCTTTAGAGGAGATGCTATTATCAATTTGTTCCTGAAGACCTGCTTGCTAAAACTTAAGTTGAAACCTCATTATTTTTAGCTTGATATTAAGTCTTAAATATGTTTCCTGACAAGAACCAGTAGTTGTCGTTAGTGTTCACAAGTTTTTCTTTAATTTGAGTTAGGGACGAACTTTTTAGTCCCATGTGACCCAGTTTCAAACTCGGATGAGGTATTATTTGGACATATGCTCTGACCAAGTTTCATGAAGATTGGGCAATAAATGTGGCCTCTACAGTGTTCACAGGGCAAATGAAGACNTGTGTGACTGTTAGCAATATGGACATGGTTATCTAGCTTGTGTGACTGTTAGCAATGTGGACATGGTTCTCTAGCTTGTGTGACTGTTAGAAACACATCTTGCTTTTTGTTTATTGAGAAACGCAGAGGATGGGACATCATCTTGGTCATCTAGCTTTTTTTACTCCTGAAAACATGTGTTAGTGTAACCTATCTTTTTTCACGGTTTGAAAAACAGGTAACAGTTATCTAGCTTTTTTGACTGTTGCTCAAAGACAGCAGCTAGTGATAAAGCAATGTATAGCACAGACCATAAACAAATTCCAGAGCAAAATGTTTAACTGTTTGAAATAAATGGGGCACATTGTGTAGCATTTTTGACTGTTGATAAAACAAGACAAAAGATAGTTATCAAGCTATATGTGGTAATTAAACCCATATATTTGTTTACTTATTGTTTTTTTTGTGTTCTGTATAATCATTCATGAATTGGCAATTAAATCTTAAATTGAAACTGTTAAATGTCCTATGTTTTATGTAAGTGCTATTAAGTGTATGTACTGAATCAGACAATAATTATATAAATGCTGATCATTAAAACTTGGCAGCCAACTGTTCTTACATTGCGCAATTGTGTGTTGTAAGAAAAGTATCAGCAAATATCAAAACAGCTAATGAACTTTGTCGGTCCTTCAAAGTTGGAATATCAATACTATGTATGGCAAGCAATTCTGTAATAACAGCACTGTCATAAATAAGTATGACGCACACGTTTTAACCTTTGGTAAAGTATTTAATTAACCCTTTGCATGCTGGGAAATTTGTCGTCTGCTAAAATGTTGTCTGCTAAATTTCTAAAATTAGCATTTTCTTTGATTTTTTTTCAAAGAATACTATCAGAATAGCAAACAGTTTGGATCCTGATGAGACGCCACGTTCTGTGGCGTCTCATCTGGATCCAAACTGTTTGCAAAGGCCTTCAAAATCCGGTTCCAGCGCTCAAAGGGTTAAGAAAATAAGCATAGATGGCATCAGTTGATTAATTGTACTCCATAACATATCCAATGGCTAATACTGTATCAATTTAGCTATGCACTTATACACTGTATAAACTGACAGATGGTTATTCTGATAGTAGTAAGGCTATATAGCAGTGTCTGTTTAATTTGTCATTATGTCTCCTGTACCTACATGAATTTTCTTATTGATAGTGATGTATAACCGCCTGATATTTTTCATTTAACGTTTTTATTTATAGATGCCTCGGCAATACAGTATTCGCTTTTCTTATACAACTGTCCAACAACCATCTGGTGTTGTAGCAATTACAAAGCAAGCAAAATCATATGTTGTATTCTTCAGTGTAGATTTATGGTGCGTCCCGTGAAAGAGTTCCACCTGTCCAAAATTCAGTTCAGTTCAGATTCAAGACTGGTTATTGTTTTGAACAAAGGCTTACGGCTGGACTCATGAATTAAAAATTATTTTTGCCATAAAATTATAATTGAATAAAAAACTAACACTAAGCACATATTGAAGTTGAGTTACTCAATGACTTTGTGTATATTTTGTTATATGTTGTTACAGGTTTGCATTAATAATATTAAAGGGAAATTAATTTGTCCACAACTTAGTAGCACGGTTCTTATGAAGATGGGCAGTAATTCAGCTCCATATCACTAGTAACTACAGAGATGCAAACGTATTAAATAGTTCAATAACAAATAAAATAATCCCCAAGTAAATTGATTTCTATGTAAACCGTGTAAAGCGCATGCGCAGGAAAATGGATGTTGGCATGGGCCATCTTTTGAAATATTTTGAAAAAAATTAATAGAGTAAATTAGAACAATTTATTTGAAATCGCAGTTCCTTTTTTTCACGATATTGTAGTTGAGTTACTTATTTTCAAACTGTATTGATTAAATTAACAGGTGGATCATCGTTTTTTATTAAATCTCTGACAAAATCTATGTAAAGCCAATATATCCTAATGCAGCTTCCTATATACGAGTGACAAAAATAAACTTTGTAGGAATTAGTTCTAATGCAATTTTTTTTCACAATATCGTATTTTGTTTATTTTTGGTTAAGATTTCAGGACAAGAAATAATATGTTCTTATTCACCCATTTATTACGAAAAAATATAACGACGGGTGAACGGAAGACTGTGGTACTCATTTAAAATAAATAAGGAGATACGACAGTCTTCCTTTCAGCCCTCGATAAGTGGCTCAAACTTAAAATAACCTATGTTTGGTCTACATGGCAGACTGAATTTAGGACAAACCGGTACTCCTACACTTACCATTAAAAAAGATCAGTAACAAACCTACACAAAGATTAAAGTAAAATTAGAATAATCTGTTAATTAACACTCTCTATGGTTCAAAGCACACAATTGTGTTTTTAGTTTAACAATAAAGAATGGAATTGTATTGTATATCTATTTTGGAACCATTCAGGCATAGATCGAATTTCATTCATGTATATAATTTGGAATTTGACTTTTTTCCCTGTTCAATAATTATGTTTCAGTTTAATGCTGTGTGAAAGTTTGGCAAGCATATGGTTTCAGTTATGTTAGAAACAGTCCCTGATTACCCATTAGGCAGAGTAGGCAACTATGGGCCCGCGACTTTTAACCCTTTGAGTGCTGGAACCGGATTTTAAAGGCCTTTGCAAACACTTTGGATCCAGATGAGACGCCACAGAACGTGGCGTCTCATCAGGATCCAAACTGTTTGCTATTCTGATAGTGGTCTTTGAAAAAAAGTGAAGAAAATGTTGATTTTAGAAATTCAGCAGACGACATTTTAGCAGACGACAAATTTCCCAGCATGCAAACGGTTAAAGGCCCCATGAGACACTGTGACAAAAGAATTATTTTACTTACTTACTTAGCCCAATCTAATGTCTTGACAAAGCAAATTATTGTGTATCAATTTTACGTTCTGATTAAATCGGGTAAAAAAATCAAACAAGGTGAGGCACTTATTTACACCGAAGAGAGAACTCCTCAACCTCTGGTACAGTATTCAGGCACCACAAATGCATTTACTTAACTGGAGAGGGAATCTTGTGCGACAGTATTTTGACTAATTCACAGAAAGATATCAGAAAAACGGACTTGTAGGTAATATTTTGACACAACCGGTTAGGAACCTCTGGCTCCTGAAAACGAAAGTTTCACTGCCTATTGGCCTCAATGGTGCTAATCTGGCACTTTAAAAAAAAACTGAAGACCCATATCCGTTATTTTGCAAGGAGAAATGTAACTATCTAATGCAAGGCAAATTTACAAAAAATCTTTTTATTATTTTTCTGAAAAATTAAAATATTGTTCTGTATCCACCGCTAACTTCGTACAACAATAGCATGTGTGACACGTTTTTGACCATCCTAATACAAAAAGTATAAGCCTCGCTATGTAAAAAGGGGTTTTAATGCATTTGAGTAAAGTATCGTCCCAGATTAGCCTGTGCAGTACACATAGGCTAATAAGGGACAACAATTTGCACTTTTATTGTATTTTTTTGTTTAAAGGAATACTCTTCTTGACAAAAATCCAGTTAAGGCGGAAAGTTTCGTCCCTGATAAGCCTGTACAGACTTCACTGCAGGCTAATCTGGGACGACATTTTATGCACATGCATTTAACATCCTTTTCACAGACTAATGAACTGTGGGGCTCATATATTGTACACCACTTCATCTTCCAATTAACCTTATAGTGTAAAATTCACTCACCACATCACCTTCTGCCTTGACCTTGTACCGAGGCATGACCTTGAACTGTGCGTGCTTGGCATCAAAATCTTGAAGTTCAACCTGGAAAAAGAAAATTAACAATAATTATTTACTGTTTGAACTAGCTATAGAGGAGATGCTATTATCAATTTGTTCCTCGAAGACCTGCTTGCTAAAACTTAAGTTGAAACCTCATTATTTTTAGCTTGATATTTAGTCTTAAATATGTTTCCTGACAAGAACCAGTAGTTGTCGTCTAAGTAATCACAAGTTTTTCTTTAATTTGAGTTAGGGACGAACTTTTTAGTCCCATATGACCCAGTTTCGAACTCGGATGAGGTATTATTTGGACATATGCTCTGACCAAGTTTCATGAAGATTGGGCAATAAATGTGGCCTCTACAGTGTTCACAGGGCAAATGAAGACAAGTGATGGTTCACAATTCAAAACGACCAAGGGACATAATATAATCACAAGAAAAGGCTTTTTTGTGAGAGCACCTCTATTTATAAAATAAACACTTAACCCTTTACCACTTACATACGCATTTTGACGTGCTTGTAGTCCCTTAGAAAATCAAGTTACATTAACCCTTTGCATGCTGGGAAATTTGTCGTCTGCTAAAATGTTGTCTGCTGAATTTCTAAAATTAGCATTTTCTTCATTTCTTTTTCTAAGACAACTATCAGAATAGCAAACAGTTTGGATCCTGATGAGACGCCACGTTCTGTGGCGTCTCATCTGGATCCAAACTGTTTGCAAAAACCTTCAAAATCCGGTTCCAGCACTCAAAGGGTTAAAGACCTTTCTTACTAGATTCAAGTTTTAAAGGCTTTATTTCCAACCAAGAGCAGCAAACAGCATAAAACACACGAGTTACCCGCAGACTGTTCTGGTCTTATGTTTGTTGCATATTGCCGTTTTCTTATTGGTTTTGAACAGGAAAAGTGTTAGATAAGCTACTTACGGCCATGTTGTTGCTTTCAGTCGGTGACGTGACTGTGGTGCTCACATGGATGAACTTCTGAGTGAACCTGTGCTTCAGCTGGAAAGGGCAACAAAAATAACTTAAGCTTTGATACAAACATAACTAAATATACCACCACCCCCCCCCCCTCCTGTGTAATTGTCAGCTAGGTCAAGGGCAAATAACTCAGGAATTGTAGATCAATTGGATGAAAAATGTGTCTTTAACCTCTACACCTCATGGTGATGATAAATTTCGAAGTTTCCATTGAAAAGTTTGACAAATGTTTAAAAAGTTTTCTCCATAAACATACACAATTTTATGAGGACATTAAAAGAATGACAAATCCACCAAACAACGGAGAGACCATTTTTTCAATGTTATTTGGTCATTATGAATATTTTTATCTTCAACATATGTAAAAAGGCTTTTCGAAAGTTTTCATTGGCTACCAGTACTTTTTGTTTGAATGACCAATCATATTATGTTATTGTACTGAAATGGCTTGGTCGTAATTATCAGTTAACATCATGCAATCTTAAAAACTTTTTATGATGATATTTACATAAATATTGATTTTCTTTTCTAATTTGTGAATATGTTTACCTGAATGATCTGCCCATACAACAGTTTCTTCCCCTGTTGTCTTCTCTGTTCTTGCTCATTATCGTCTGTTTCTGATTTCGCTGCTTGCTGCAATTAATAAAAAAAATAAAATGTGTTAACAACTTAACAGCACAAAGATAACTTGACAGTCAATTTAGGACAAGACAGGATATTTATATTTCTTCAGCTTAATGTGTCCATCTTCAAAATATTCCAGCAGCCTATTTGTCTGAATCTTGGGGTACGAAGAAAACCATTTCAGACAAGTTGAGATTTTGACTTGACTGCTCTAAAGATTATTTTGTTCAAATGTAAGTTGGATGCAGGCTAACAACAACAACATTATTTACCAAAAACCGTCATGAGAATTTTAGTCTTATTATATTCTTGTCAGCTGATTTTCTACCTATATGGATTGTATTTGTGAAACAACTAAGCAATCATTTGAATTATGTGACCTTTAAGCTAGCAACTTGCAATATTTACAAAGGTATTTATTGTTGCAATTGAAAATTCCCAGAAAAAAATGCCACGGGCTGAAAAAGCTACTTTTTATGTCCATATTTGACGTTTGACCCATAAATAGTACCTTTGACCTTTACTTTTGAGCTAAAGACACAGTATTGTGTATAATTGTGACATGATGTTTCCACACACAAGTTATTATCAAAATTGCATAACAATGGTTGAAGTTATAGTTAGGACAAGATTGTGTAGCAGGGTACGGTATAAGGAGAACTTAATTATACTGCCTAAGCCTTGCTATATGAGCTAGCTTTTATTGGGACGCGGAAGAGTGTCTGTCTGATTTGGTACTGGGAGGTCCCAGGTTCAATCCCCACTGTGATCGGGATTTTTTTTGGCTGGTTATCAATTCTGAGGACATTACTTGGGGACATACAGATAGAAAAGTTCATTTCTTAATGCCTCCAGCTTTGTAGGTCATTGAAATCAAATCTGACAAATACAGGCAGGTATTGCTTTCAATTTGTATATTGTGCCAAATTGTTTTAAACAATTTCACGTAACAATATACTAGTAATTGCTATCAATTCTAACATACACATATTGTATCACCAAGTGAAACCAAGGAAAATTATTCAAGCGATGAACCATGCTTATTGAGTATAAACAAGGTAGGTAAACTATCCTGGCTATAAAAATTAATTACATAAAGTTCACTGTTCTACTTGACTATAAACAAGCTAGGTAAACTGTCCTGGCTATATATTACATAAAGTTCACTGTTCTACTTGAAGACAAGAAAGGACCAAATAAAACCAACTTTGCAGAAATAAGTTCATATTCAATAACGATAAATTATTTGTGCGTAATATAAACTAGGTAACCTGCCAATTGTGGGCAGCAGAACATTTTGTTGAAAACTGTGTACCGATACACTCTGGTTAAAAAGGCAGAATTTAAAATATTGGTTGTATACCCTATCTGCACTCTTCCTTAATGGGTCGGTAGATCAGAAAATATTAATTTCTTTAGTTCATTTTGTACACTTTGTATTAAGTTTACGCAGTATGTTTCCTTTGTTTGCACAAATTTTATATTATCACTGATGTTAATTTCGTTGAATTTTATCGTAACCTTTTGCAAATTACAAGATATTTAGCAAGCTTGTTGAAGAAGAAGCTGTTACCCTGTTGACAAGTAACATGAAATATTTTGTTCCTTTACATATAGAATATTTTGCATGGTGGCGATCTTTATGGGTGGGAGGAGCTATAGGGATGAGAAACAAACAAAATTTTATTTAAGGCCTACCTAATCTGCTAGAAATATGATATAAGAGATTTAATTTGCTAGAAATATGATATAAGGGTCAACCTGACACAGCCAGATAAATTGCCTATTGTTCTGATTTTGTCCGCTATTGCTCAATATATAAAAGACCTGAAAACTTGTATAATTTGACCTCTTCATTGACACACACGATTGTTTTTGAAGACATCAAATAGATCTATTACAGCAAGGGGAACAATTACGGTGAATGGCCTGACTTGACCTACCATATGAAAAAAATTATGTCATATAATAAAACTATTTAACAGACATTGTTGACAGTCTATAACTATGTGTTTTTAGAATGTTCAACTTTGTTTTGTTACTATTATTATTACTATGTAATTGATGCAATTACAATTAGATTAAACAAGAGTCCGCACAGGCTAATCTGGGACGTCACTTTCCGCCTAAACTGGATTTTCCCTAAGAAGAGACATCATTTAAACAAAAAAGTCCATAAAAGCGGAAATTGTCGTCCCTGATTAGCCTGTGCGGACTGCACACGGACTAATCTGGGATGACAATTTACGCACAAGCATTTTGCCCAGTTTTCTCAGAACACGCCACAAATGATATTTATATGAGTATAAGTAGGATTTATCTTTAGTGTTGCCACTCTGATAACAAATGGTCTTTTGATACAGGTTTTATTTTCAATTCCATGCACCAACAAAACAGTTAATATTTCTCTTTTAAAACCATTCAACCCATTATTTAAACACTAATAAAGCAGAAGAACTTTCATTACTTTTTAAGTCCCTTTTCAAAACACTACTATCCCTGTTAAACCAATTTTTCTTAATTCTTTCACTCGCTTCAATAATCAATAGTTTACAATCTAAAGATGATTAACCATTTTAAAGGCATAAGCTTATTTTTATCTAATGGTATTCTCTTTTTATGGACTTTTAAGATTCAGCATATTATTTTTTTTATTATTATTATTATTTATTTTTATTTTTTTTTGGGGGGGGGGATTTATAGCCACACTCAATAGTTTAATAGTCATATAATTTCCGTAAGTAAACCAACTCACATTGTTGCTGGGTAAGCTGGATACACTTGCATAATTTAGCTGTATATTCATTATTTCAATTTGCATACATGACAGCATATGTATTGCTATTTCTGCAATTAGGACAGTTTTTTTTTATTATGCAGTTATTAGCACTTGTTCACAATGCAATGTTGTACACCATGCATTTATATGATCTTTTATATATACTGATGATGAACGGTGTGGAGGGGGTTGCCCTTGCCCCCCACATACCTATTGACGAGGACAATAAAACATATAGAACAGAAAAAAGAAAAGAAAAGAAAACAAGAGATGTGTTTGTCAGAAACACAATGCCCCCTTCTGCGCCATATATTTACTTTTATTAATTTGTTTGACCTTTGACCTTGAAGGATGACCTTGACCTTTCACCACTCAAAATGTGCAGCTCCATGAGATACACATGCATGCCAAATATCAAGTTGCTATCTTCAATATCGCAAAAGTTATGACCAATGTTAAAGTTTTCGGACGGACGGACAGACGGACTGCTGTATGCCACCATACCGGGGGGCATAAAAAAGCTGGATACGCTGAGTACTAAGTGGAGAAACTTAGTACAGTAACTGACAAATGCCCAATACTTAACCCTTTACCACTCAAGTCCCTTACAAAATTAAATTAAATTGAAGACCTTTCTTACTAGATACAAGTTTTGAAGGTTTCATTTTAATCCTTAACTAACCCTTTGAGCGCTGGAACCGAATTTTAAAGGCCTTTGCAAACAGTTTGGATCCAGATGAGCCGCCACAGAACGTGGCGTCTCATCAGGATCCAAACTGTTTGCTATTCTGATTGTATTCTTTGAAAAAAATCGAAGAAAATGCTGATTTTAGAAATTCAGCAGACGACATTTTATAGCAGACAACAAATTTCCCAGCATGCAAAGGGTTAAGGTTCTGGTTTTATGCTGGTTGCATATAGCTTTTTCAATTTACTTTTGAGGCTATGGAAATAACAAAAGGGCCAATCCCTACACAAATCACTGATGTTTAACCTTGTATGCAGGCTTGTTAAATAATTAAAATATTTTGGTAAAAGAAAGCTGATTAAACCTTAACTCAATAAATAAACCGTTCGTGCACATGTCTGGCTACACTATAAGCTAATATTACATTCGTTTTTCTTGTTGCACACCTTTTAAGATTTAATCAAAATTCTTGCAATAAAGTAAACTACAACATTATTTGGTCCAATTTTCATTGCATAAGTTTATTTCTTTGATTTTCGTATTGATCTTCAAACTCCTTCTCAATATTTGAGTATTCTAAAGCTCTTGTCAACCAAATGTTTATGTCAATGGTATAATTTGCATTGCTGTTTGAAACTGCCGATATTCTTATCTTAAAAGTTGACAGGAAGCTTTCGTTATAAGCAAAATATCCTACTACCCGGTATTACTGGTGTGACTTAATACTACAGTTAATTTTAGTTTGTACTCATTATGTTTATTTAACTACAACAATATTTGGGCCCACAAATGTTTCTTTTTAATTTATTGGAAATAGTACATAGCATGAATATTGTTCTCTTGCAGTGCCAGATTAACCCTTTGAGCGCTGGAACCGGATTTTGAAGGCCTTTGCAAACAGTTTGGATCCAGATGAGACGCCACAGAACGTGGCGTCTCATCAGGATCCAAACTGTTTGCTATTCTGATAGTATTCTGTGAAAAAAAATGAAGAAAATGCTAATTTTAGAAATTCAGCAGACCACATTTTAGCAGACGACAAATTACCCAGCATGCAAAGGGTTAAGAACAGAGGAGGCCCATAGGCAGAAAAACTTTTGAATGTTAAAATGTTTGTAAAAAAAATGTATATATATATAAATTCAGTGTTTACACACGAATGATTAGTCCTTTAGTACCACGAGAATACTGTGTTGAAGGCTAAGTAAGTAAAAAAAACAACATTTTCATCACGGTCTAATGGGGCCCCTAAAAGTCACAGGGTCCATAGGCAGTTGCCTACTCTGCCTAATGGGTAATCGGGGACTGAATGTTCTAATTAAAATGTATTTTAGTGTTCCCATGAACTACAAAACACCCACTTATTGGCAATGGCCTAATGACCGAGACAAAACAATGGACTTAAAGACTGTAAAATTATATATGCACATGTAAATGTTCCAATTGATTGCGAAATGGCGGTAAAAAAACACACTTTCTTTTATTTTGGAATTACCATGGTCTTCATTGTTAGAATGTAAAATATGCTTTAACACAATATTGTGATCAATAATATTAAATTTCAACAGTTTAAGCACAGTCCATTGAACATTAATAAAATATCTAAATTTGTGTCTCTATTTCCAATGCATGAATGCTTATTCCATTGTTCTACATTTCCAAATGGAGCTTCATTTGTCAAATACAAGATCATTTCTGAATTGAGCCCCTGTCAAGCGAATCCCTTTATGTGCAACGGTTCAGAAACTTGGAGTACCCCATAAGTACTCTTAAGAAATATAATCTTTTATTTACATCTATGATTAGTTATCTAACTAATGACAACTGATAATAGTTGATGTAAATTATTCAACTGACGTTTTGTTCACTCTTTTGTTTAAATAAATGTTACATTAAGTAAGAATGGCCTAATTCACTAATATCAGAATAATTTTACAAATGTTATGTCAAGTGTGATAAATGTAAAATTAAGGTAATTTAAATGTATTTTTAAAATCTACAGTTAAACTTGTATTTCAATAAAACTTTGTTAAGACCAACTTAAATCAATTATAATAAACAAAGATTTAAAAATGTTTTGAATTTAAATCTTGGACAAGAATTTCACTAAACTAAAGCTGTAACATTGTATAATAAAAGTAATATTACATAACTACATCTCTAGGATTGTGCCAAATATAATCATCATTATAAGTATTTTAATTATAATTATAAAGATAATTAATATTTTTTGTAGAATTTTTAAGTTGATTTTAATCTTTATTATTTAAATTGAACAATTCATTTAAATTGATTTGTGTTAATAACGCTCGATTGGTCACTGTTGCCTCGAGTTCTACTTTAAAATACCACGGGTACTCTTAAATATACAACAATGTACCCCAGGTACAGAAAATATACTAAAACAACCCGGGAATACTAACGCTAAATTGGTCGTGGTTGGCTCATTTTCATTTTTATGTCCATTTTCTGTAAAAAGCATGTTGGGCCAGGTTTTGTTCAAAGAAAAATTTGTCTCGTAATTAGGTAGCACATATTACAACATCGGATTTGGGGGCAGTAAAAAAACTGGGGCACAGTCTTAAATATTGACCAGGTGGCTTAAAGTGTATTTTCCTGACCCAGGGTACATTATAGTATACTTATGAGTACCCGGAGTACTTTTAAGTAGTACCCAAGCCGACAATAACCAATCGAGCGTTTATAGCTATGAGAGTCAATAATGTTTCTAGCAAACTCCATATATCAAACATAATGTGAAGATCTTTCCTAAAGGCGCATTGGAATATGCAAATTTCAAGTCCATATAATGTCTATGGGGGATTGAAGTCAAATTTAATGAGCATTAAGTCAATTCAAAACTGGTTTCACAAACACTTGTTTTCTTTTGAATGTGAACATTTATTTCAACAGAGCCCTGTTTATACACACCATGTTGTTTGAATAAATGAACATGCCAGATGAAATAAAATTGCAAGCTTATAAAATGAGTTCATGGGTCACAACATGACGAGTTGCAAGCAGCACGTTAACCCTTTGCATGCTGGGAAATTTGTTGTCTGCTAAAATGTCGTCTGCTGAATTTCTAAAATTAGCATTTTCTTCGATTTATTTTCAAAGAATACTATCAGAATAGCAAACAGTTTAGATCCTGATGATACGCCACGTTCTGTGGCGTCTTATCTGGATCCAAACTGTTTGCAAAGGCCTTCAAAATTCGGTTCCAGCACTGAAAGAGTTAGGTTTACAAGCCTTGAGTAATTTAGTTATCAGGGCATAGTTGCATTTTAGTATTCTGATGAATACTTGTTATTAACTCAATCCACTTATAAAAATTGTCAACCAAAGAGCAACTTTTATTTGTGGCACTGTTTTCATAACTATTATGCCGCACTACCAATTTTTTACATAGGACATTGTTTTAATAAATATTCTGCTTCAATACCAAACTATTATTTTGGGAATTGTTTTTATAACTATTCTGCTGCCAAACCAAACTTGTACATTGAACATTGTTTTAACCTTTGAGCGCTGGAACCGAATTTTGAAGGCCTTTGCAAACAGTTTGGATCCAGATGAGACGCCACAAAACGTGGCCTCTCATCAGGATCCAAACTGTTTGCTATTCTGATAGTATTCTTTGAAAAAAATCAAAGAAAATGCTAATTTTAGAAATTCAGCAGATGAAATTTTAGCAGACGACAAATTTCCCAGCATGCAAAGGGGTTAATCCTTTCCCGCTCAGAAGCAAACTGAAAATGGCTGTATGCAACTGGCATAAAACCAGAACAGCCTGCCAGTAACTTGCAGTCTGTTCAGGTTTTATGCTGTTTGCTGCTCATCAGTACCTTAAGGTTGGAAATGAAGCCTTTAGAACTTAAATCTATCTGGAAAGGTCTAACTTTCATTTTGATTTTCTAAGGGACTTCAAACATGTCAAAGTGTATATCTGAGTGGTATAGGGTTTATAACTTTTCTGCTACAATACAAACCTTTTGTGTTCAGCATTGTTATAACAATTATTCTGCTGTCCTAACAAACTTATACATTGGACATTGTTTTAATAGCTATTCTGCTACAATACCAAACTTTTATATTGAACATTTGTTTAATTATTATTGCCGTCCTACCTAGTAACTTGCAGTCTGTTCAGGTTTTATTTTGTTTGCTGCTCCTCAGTACCTTAGGGTTGAAAATGAAGCCTTTATAACTTAAATCTATGTGGAAAGGTCTAACGTTTAATTTGTTTTCTAAAGAACTACAAAAAAGTCAAAGTGCATATCTGAGAGGTAAAGGGTTAATAATATTTATTATTTTGCTTTCCTACCAACCTGTTTCCCATGCAGCTGACTTCTCAGTATATAGTTCTCAGGGTCCTCTTCAATCTTCTCTTGTAGTTTCCGGTACTCTTTGTTCAGCTTGTACCTGTTGGCCACACCGACTTCAAACGAGAATACTGAAATATATATGAGCCGAGTTCTTGGAAAACTGCACAAGCTAATCAGGGATGACACTTTACGCACATGAATTCTTTGTTCAGCTTAATGAATTTGCCTAAAGTGTCCTCCCATATTTGGCAACTGGATAAATCACGAATGTATAACAAACTTTGTTTGAATATCTGGCAGAGAATGGCTTAATGCATGTGCGGAAAGTGTCCTCCCAGATTAGCCTGTGCATTTTGCACAGGCTAATCATAGACAACACTTTCCGCCTAAACTGGGTTTTTTTTTCTAAAAAGAGACTTACCTTCAAAGAAAAATACTGTTAAAGCTTAAAGTGTTGTCCCTAATTAGCCTGTGCAAACTGCACAGGCTAATCTAGGACAACACTTTCCATTCATGCATTAAGCCATGCTTTGCCAAAGCATGTTGACAACTCAAATTTGCACAACTTAAAAAAGTTTGCGACTAATTTGTATACAATTTTGAACCGTTTGCATCTCATTTTTTCATAATTTTGAACAATTTGAGGGGGCCAAGGCCGCTTAACAAAGATGAGAAAAAAAGCGATGCAGGCATATAGTTCTCACAAGTTATGCTCATTTGGTTACTAAATCACCTTTTGTTTGTTTCTTGAAATATGACTAAAGACAATTGGTATGAGTGGTGACTGTGATTGCATTGGCAAATAAGTATTTGATAACCATATTTAAGTACAATAATTGTGAGAGTCAACCAGAATACAAATGTTAAATTTTATTAATCTTCAGCTAAAGCTTATAGGCCTATAAGGCTTTCGATGCAATTAAGCTAAATACAAGCAAATCAACCTGGGGTTAAAAAACATAATTCACAGTTGACTATAGAATATATTGTGTGTCATTTATTACACCTACATTTCTAATGAGGAGCTGTATGTATACATGGCTTACTAGGCAGAAGTCATTGAGGCTCTCTCTGTAAAAAAGGGACTTAATGCATGTGCGTAAAAGTGTCGTCCCAGATTAGCGTATGTAGTCCGCACAGGCTATCATGGACAACACTTTCAACACTTTCAACTCAAAACTTGATATTCTCTATGAGACTTCCTTTAACCCTTTGAGCGCTGGAACCAGATTTTGAAGGCCTTTGCAAACAGTTTGGATCCAGATGAGACGCACAGAACGTGGCGTCTCATCAGGATCCAAACTGTTTGCTATTCTGATAGTATTCTTTCAAAAAAAATCAAAGAAAATGCTAATATTAGAAATTTAGCAGACAACATTTTAGCAGACGACAAATTTCCCAGCATGCAAAGGGTTAAATTAATATATAATAAAAGCGGAAAGTGTTGTCCCTGATGAGCATGTTACCCACATGCATTAAGCTCCCTTTTCCAAAGTGACGCACAATTAAGTGTTTCTTCTCTAACTCACCATTTTGATCTTTGAAGTCTGGCTTCTCTTTATTCTGTTTGGACCCAACAGCAACTTCATTGTGTACAGAACTGAAATATAGTACCAGTATGCAAATCACTATTTTTGGGCTCAAATTTTGGCCCAATTTCCAATCACAAAACGTATATATTTTTCCCAAATGATTGCTTAAAACACCCATAGAAGGTTGCCAAAAAAAAAATTGCAATATTTAGTTCATCTCCCTATCCATCTCTATAAGTTGAACCTAAGTTAATACAGTTTCAAAAACACTTTTTTTCAAAATTTTACAGTAAATGTTAAAAAAACAACAACCAACAACATTGATTTCTGAATTTTAGTCAAATCAACACAATTTAAAACAAAAGAAGGGACCTAGTCCCTGTCCCCATTCCCAAAATGGTTTTAAAAAACTGCGAGTGTTATGCGTCCCATATACAATATCATTTGTTATTTGCATTATATAACATGTTAATAATAAACCAGTTTCATTTTATTTAAATTGATTTATAAAACAAAAATGCATAAAAAATGTCACACAATGCGCTAGGATAAAGGACTGGTTAACATTGATCTTTGAAGGATGTATTTATTTGTTGTAGAAATGATGGCACAGAAAATAATGGAGGCAACAAGAACAATGAAAATGCCATGAAACCAGGGGACCGTTTCAATAAACATCGTAGAACACATTTACGATACGATACATTTTTCCAAGATACATAATTGCTAAAGTCCATATCATATGATTATAAATTTCCAGTGCTTAATTTATCCCTTTGCATGCTGGGAAATTTGTCGTCTGCTAAAATGTTGTCTGCTAAATTTCTAAAATTAGCATTTTCTTCGATTTTTTTTCAAAGAATACTATCAGAATAGCAAACAGTTTGGATCCTGATGAGACGCCACGTTCTGTGGCGTCTCATCTGGATCCAAACTGTTTGCAAAGGCCTTCAAAATCCAGTTCCAGCGCTCAAAGGATTAAAAACATTGGCAGCTCAAGCTCCATATATATTTGACGTCCATGGCGAGCTAGTTCGTCTACTTATTAAGATTACAAAATGCTCTCGTATGTTAAAATTGTTCTATGATCGTTTATGAAACGGCCCCCAGGTCTTTATTGTTTAACCTTTAATCTAATTTTCTTAAAGCAATTGTGCACAGCTCGAAATAGGTATGCAAATAAGCTACGTATACACAAAATGTCACTGCTATACCTCCGTCCAAACTCAAGTTTTTTAGCAGAAAAAGCGTGTGTTTTTTTTTCAAGTAAAAGTGACCTTGATCTTTTGGCCCTAAAATGAAATTTCAAGCTAAGGCTTTATGTTGTAACCAACCAATGCACATCATTTTAGCACAATTCCCCCTTAACAGTTATTGATTTACAACTGTTGCAAAAATTTATAGTTACAGTGACCTTGACTCGAATCTTTCCAAAAGGAATCCAATGCTAGGTTACATGTATGCCTGTATGCTACCTTCACACACAATTTAACCCTTTCAGTGCGGGAACCAAATTTTGAAGGCCTTTGCAAACAATTTGGATCCAGATGAGACGCCACAAAACGTGGCGTCTCATCAGGATCCAAACTGTTTGCTATTCTGATAGTATTCTTTGAAAAAAAATCGAAGAAAATGCTAATTTTAGAAATTCAGCAGACAACATTTTAGCAGACGACAAATTTCCCAGCATGCAAAGGGTTAACA
>VMBQ01004597.1:21902-48306 GCA_007657795.1 Dreissena rostriformis
CCCCCCCCCCCCCCCCGGGCTCTGGGAGTTCGTTTATATGGACTAGTGTTAATATATGACCAGACATAAATTCAATAGCATAATTAAGTTTAAACATAACTACACAGTTTGAACAACCTAAAAAACTGAAAACCGTTTCAAATAATCATACAATCAGTTAGTTCTGGCAACCAGCCGGCCCTTTAAGTGTCGCTTTTCATATCAGTAATTTCAGTACTCTCAGTAGTAGTGACAATTGTGTCGACAGGGGAAGTAACTAGCGGAAAGTTAGTTTTACTAACTATGGTTACACATCCCTTTTTTTGTAAATGCAACTCCAACTATATGCGAATTTGATGTTTCAATTAGACTACCGGGGTAGTTCCGAGCATATGTTTTGGTCTTTCAATTCGCATTGATAACTTTTATTTATTTTCTTTCTGACAATATCCCACGTATGTTGTATGCTGTTTACAGAGGATTTATGTCCATATTCACTTCCGGGTAGGGGCCTTTCACAGGGGCCGTAAACAACAATACCCTAATGTAAATAATTTCTCATTTTCTGAAGTCAGCATTTTCATCCTTTTTATTCATCTGCGTCGTCATTTACCAATCGATCTCCTTC
Organism: Dreissena rostriformis; assembly: GCA_007657795.1. Taxonomy (NCBI): domain Eukaryota; kingdom Metazoa; phylum Mollusca; class Bivalvia; order Myida; family Dreissenidae; genus Dreissena; species Dreissena rostriformis. The sequence continues at coordinate 22,510 of VMBQ01004597.1, forward strand.
ATTTCTTCGTCATTGTGCTTTGTTTTTTACTTTTCACCATATTATTGAAATGCAATCGCACTGTTTATATTCAGTGTGGGATTTTCGCTCCCGCATTCTACAATCTATATAGGGAACTGGAATTTAACAATTTAATTGGTAAACAAAGTGACATATATACTAATAAGACCAATTAAAAAAAGTTTACCTGCTCTGTGAGGAGAAAACAAATCCGTAGGATTCTGCTGAATAAAGACAAACGACGTCCCCGACACACAGTGTATCGTCCGCCATTACGTCGACGTCGGGCCTTTACGTCAATAACTGAACGCTGTTTCGTAGAAGAGTTATTCCGTCATTATATCTCACACTGGTCCGATTCGCCGTAACTTATCTAGATTAAACCTCGTTTAAACAAGTTTTGTTAATTTATCCACTACACTCTTTGCACTACAAAATCAAAGGTTATATATGTATTTATTTTAATGACAAAACCACTTTTAAACTTAGTTTTATCAAAATTTTAGTTAATGGAAACACCATTATATTTTCTAAACGCCAAATAAAAGGTCCAGTGCAATAATGCTCTTTTTAGTAATCCGATCTTACTTTAAAATTCAAATAGATCAAACGCATGTTCTTATATACTACAGAGATCTGAAAAATAACCACCAATCTTAAAATTAAGTTAAACGATTACTAAAATTCCGAATGCTCACTTGAATGCACACGAATCGTCTTGTCTTATATTGCCAATAAACTAATCGATATCCGTGCTTAAATGACATAGACGCGCACTTGGGTTAACAGTTAGTTTTAACGTTAAGTTTAAGACCATCTACCCGTACCCTCCGACATATTGCACCACTCCAGTAATAGCATGTATATCCAATAAATAAACCGTAAATAAACCAAGCTTCAACACTAAGGACAAGCACATCTAGCCGTATTTAACACATTTATGTTTATCTCTTTATCGATAGTCGATGAACTTCAAATATGTTAAAATCTGTGGATTTAATGAGTTAACAGGCGATTTGTTTGAGCTTTGTATGTGAAAATGTTCACTATGTTTAATATTTATTAAATCAGTTAACCTGCTTGTAAGAAATACCGGTGACAATGTTCAAATAACGATTTGAAAAGGTAGTATGTGAATAGAGTATTCAACTTTCTAATAATATTACTCTTTTAACAAAACAATAATTAACATAACATGGTTTCCAAGTTACCGGTACATTAAATATATATCGAAACTTGTGTGCGATATTTTGATATAGTGTGTGACTTTATGCGAAACAATCATTCAAAAATCAGTTGGCTATTGTAACTCTCTTCTAGGCGAAAGTTTTCTCATCCAACATGGTGATGTGTTTCGGTAAATAGAGAATATTATGTAAGTGTATTTGTGAACTTGGATTTAAACAACGACTTGAAGAAAGATTAACATGTCGAGAATTGGGACTGAAATGTTTTAAACTTATAATTGGTCGACTCAATTATTTATTGACATATCACAACTGGTCCCTCTGGAAAAACGGGGCTTAATGCATGTGCGTGAGGTGTCGTCCCAGATTAGCCTTCTATGTCGCACAGGCTAATCAGGGACGACACTTTCCGCGTTTGTGGCATTTTCGTATAAAAGAAGTCTCTTCTAAACGAAAATTCACTCTTGGCGGAACGTATCGTCCCTGATTAGCCTGTGCGGACTGCAAGGCTTATCTGGGATGAAACTTAATGCATGTTTAAGCCCCGTTTTCCAAGAGCGGATTTCGTTGCGATCGAGTTTACTGAAGCTATCTGTTATCCCATAATTGTGTTGTATATGCCAAACCTCTGTGCATAGATTTTACTAGTTCTGAGCAAAGCTCAACGGCCGCGCATATACAATGCTTTTGTATGTACATCTGGAAGAAATGTACTTGTTACGGCAGTAGTTTAGCCCTTTGCATGCTGGGAAATTTATCGTCTGCTAAAATGTCGTCTTCTGAATTTCTAAAATTAGCATTTTCTTTGATTTTTTTTCTAAGACCACTATCAGAATAGCAAACAGTTTGGATCCTGATGAGACGCCACGTTCTGTGGCGTCTCATCTGGATCCAAACTGTTTGCAATGGCCTTCAAAATCCGGTTCCAGCGCTCAAAGGGTTAGTAAGTTTGGTCCTCGATTCCAGTTTGTTTATATCTTACAGTAACGCTAATATTGACCATGTTGTACCCATAGTATCAAAATATTGACGCACCAAGCTCGTATGTTTTTTACGAGTGTACTATTCTATTAATTCTACTCATGCGGTCATATTAATCTTTATAGCCATTACTCCATTCAAGATAGTCCAAGCGTATAGCCTATACGGTAGATGCCATGGTAAGAAAGTCGATCTATGGTAGCCAAAATAGCCAAAATAATACAGATTTTGGCGGCAAACAGAGCTATGACAAGACATCTAGTCGACCAATGTAGAGTTTAAAACTTGTCAGTAGCAAGTAATATCAGATGGTTGCATTAAACCCTGAACGTAAAACATAAGACAAAAGTAGGAGCAAACCATGTTTGTGCAACGGGTCAGTGGTACATCATAAAAACGTTTGGGGGAAATTTACTATAAATATCTCTCAATCAGGGATTGCGTTAACCAATTGTGGATTTATATTACAACATGCGGCTGCTAAACAATTTATGTCTAGTGGACTCTTCCATCCTTCTAAATTCGATCAATTTATTTCCAAAATTAGGAATGTCTAGTATATTTATTTATATAATTTAGAATATTTCTTACAGAAATTCCTTTAAGCAAACAGCACAGACCCTGATGAGACGCCGCATCATGCGGCGTGTCATCTGGGTCTACGCTGTTTGCAAATGCCTTTTTTTCTAGACGCTCGGCATAAATGGGTTAATTAAATCGAATTACTGCAAATCCTACGACCAACAACATGGATTCCCGTTAATTTGAAAATGACTTATGTTTTTTTTTTATTATTATTTGATATAAACTCACAGTGTGTACGAGCCTTTTATAAGTGCACATGGTACTCAAACTAATATATTTTCTTCAGGTTCAGTTTTCATTTGAAATTGTATACATCTTTTAAATATTGTTTAATTGAATACATCTTTGATGAAAGGTGTATACATCAAAGCGCTGGAGGAACTACAGTTGTTTGCTATGTTGTAAACAGAGTAGTACCGCACTTTGGTGCAAACCCAACTTCAGTCATCAAAACCACAAAGCGACCACAATGCGTTGAAGAAATGCATATATACAATGAAACGAAACGCACCTTGGTTGTGCCTTGTACATTCTCATATCGCTAGTACCATCATCAATATCATATTAGTCGTTATCATTATCATCAATCTTAGGTGTAATTCAACATAGTCATCATCACCATCATCAAAATGCCAATCATCGACATTTAATCATCATCAAATTCAGCATCCTCATATCATATCTTCGGTAACGGAACATTGGTTCATACGGACAATGTTTCATACGCTAATTTTGACAAAAGCAGACATTGGTTCCTACATTTTTGTGGCAACAAAACTGTCCCACGTTATTTTGACAGCCCGGACATTGGTTCCCAAATTTTATTTATAGCCTGGAAATTAGTCTCCTGTAAATCTGATTTAGATTGGCCGGTACAAGTTGTTGTATTTTATGCATTGAATATATGTATTATATATGTTGTATAACACATGTATTGGATGAGACTTGAATAAAGTAATAAACCACTTTGGTTCCTACAATTTGATATCAAACTTAACAAGATAGTATAAGCCGATCAAAGGTTATCAGATTATAATTAGCCGACAATTCAACATTATATTATGACCGTATTTTCATTGTGTTTATATGCATATACGTGCTTCTTTTGCTTCTTAAAATTTCGTAGGAACCAATGTCTCCCGGATTCAAAATAAGCATAGAAACCATTGTCCCTAGGAACCAATGTCCAGGATGCAACACCTTTACCGTTATCCTCATCTCCTTCATAATTATTCTCAGCATACTCAGCAACATTTTACGCATCGCCAGACTATCAATATTGCAATCATCGGTTTGTTGAACAGAGCAGAACATAACACATCGTTTATTTCACCTAACTATACAGTATATACAACTAGGGCCATATAACAAAGCAAGTTTATTTAGTAAATTATACACTTCCGCTAGTATCAACACTAGGGATTTGCAAAAAGATCATGAATGGAATATGGAGAGGGGTGGGGGTACCATAGCTGGGTAGTAGTAGTACTGATAGATTATGATAAAATAATAATTGTAACTTTTATATTGATGATGATTGAAATAATAGAATTAATTATAATTATAATAAAATGGTTATTGAAATATGAGGAGTACTCATGTCTGGTTACTGAATTATTCTTTTGAAACTTCAATTGATGCTCTCATTATGATAATGCATATATTGTGTATTATATTGCTGATAATGGTGATGACCTGATAATACTATGGTGACGGTTAAGACTTGTATAATGATACAATTTTGATAACGAAGACGATGGAAATAATGGCAATGATGGCAGTACGGTGTTGTTGTTGATAAAATAACATGATAGTGGGGTGATGTTTTCTTTGTCGCTGCTGTTGTTGATGGGGGACGATGGTGATGTTCTGCGGCTGATGATGGTGATTATGAGGAAGGTAAGGGCCAAAATAAGTGATTAAAATTAAAAGTTATTAAATAAAACAGTCTACTTGACGATTTTTTTTATCCAGTTAACGTAAAAATGTACAGATCGGAAAACTTTTATTGAATAAACGGTATTTACCATAAACAGGAGAGAAAGATACAAATGAAATAAAATCATATTTGCAAGATCAAATTTTCATTATAACAATAAACAAAGAAGTCCGGTATAGCTATGCAATTCATATATAGAATCTATATTATATATTATGTTAATAAATGTAGAACGATTTGAATTCGTGTCTTTGAAAATGCAAAAATTTCAGTTTTCTGCGTCGTAACTTTTGTGAAAGCGCGTTATTTCCCGTTACTGTTTGTTTCATTCAGACATGACGATCCCACGTTCCCACATGTTTCTCAGAATAATAGGGCTACAATACACCAGGAAGTCCGTTATAACTATGCATGTCTTATATATAAAGTTTATAAATGAAGAACGATTTGAATTCGTGTCTTTGAAAATGATAAAATATCCATATTCTTCGTTGTGTTATCGTGTAATACACCATTAATATGTGTTGCCTTCAGACATGAAGACACGTTCCCACATGTTTCTCAGAATACCGACATTGACCGCGCCCAGGTCCGCCCCAGCGTTCCTCTGTAAAACAGTCCGTTGCCGCTCCAGGTTCCTCTTAACGCTATACAGGAACCTGTTTTTCGTCAAATCCCTTTCAAAGGTCGCTGCAATGTTAGCGACCGTTCCTGGAACCATGACCTCTTCAACGTCCTTCATGTCGACACCGGTTCTGTTGATCTCGTTGGCGAGCGCACCTGCCGATGTGTTATCAAGGTGATACAACTCAGCCAGGCGTTCTTGCACCTGTTTCACGCGCTCTAGGTAATGCTTCCGTGCTACTCTCAGCGTTGGATTGTTTAGCATCGAGTAGGCCGTCTGCCAACGCATTCGGGCGCGTACAAATGTCTGGGTCCTTTCTATGAATATAAATGAGCGTTCAAATGTTTGGGTCCTTTCTATGAATATAAATGAGCATTCAAATGTTTGGGTCCTTTCTATGAATATAAATGAGCATTCAAATGTTTGGGTCCTTTCTATGAACATAAATGAGCATTCAAATGTTTGGGTCCTTTCTATGAACACAAATGAGCATTCACATGTTTGGGTCCTTTCTATGAACATAAATAAGCTTTGAAATGTTTGGGTCCTTTCTATGAACATAAATGAGCGGACAAATGTCTGGTCCTTTCTATGAACCTAAATGAGCAGACAAATGTCTGGGTTCTTTCTATGAACATAAATGAGCGTTCAAATATTTGGGTCCTTTCTATGAACATAAATGAGCGCACAAGTGTTTGGGTCCTTTCTATGAACATAAACAATCGGACACATGTCTGGGTCCTTTCTATAAACAAAAATGAGCGGACAAATGTCTGGGTCCTTTCTATGAACATAAAGCGGACACATGTCTGGGTTCTTTCTATGAACATATATGAGTGGACAAATGTCTGGGTCCTTTCTATGAACATAAATGAGCGGACAAATGTCTGGGTCCTTTCTATGAACATAAATGAGCGTTGAAATGTTTGGGTCCTTTCTATGAACTTAAATGAGCGGACAAATGTTTGGGTCCTTTGTATGAACATAAATTAGTGGACAAATGTCTGGGTCCTTTCTATGAACATAAATGAGCGGACAAGTGTCTGGGTCCTTTCTATGAACATAAATGAGCGGACAACTGTCGGGTCCTTTCTATGAACATTAATGAGCGGACAAATGTCTGGGGCCTTTCTATGAACATAAATAAGCGGACAAATGCCTGCGTCCTTTCTATGAACATAAATAAAAATTGAAATTTTATTTTGGAAATCGTTTCCATTGACACATATTTACTATTTTAAATATCGTTGACCAGCACCTTCACATATAGAGACTGAAATATCTATACATTTACATTCCTTATACATCATGTCTGGGTCCGGTCTATGAACATAAATGAAAATTAAAACTATAATGTTCGATGTTCATAACTAATGATCGCATGTTTACATATAGTGACCAAACGAGTTTACTTTCAACACAAATTTACTGTTTTAAATATAGATGACCGGAACCTGCACAAAAGAGACAAATGTTTGGGTCTTTTCCATGAATATAATATATGAAAAACGAAACTATTATATGATATGTTCATATCTCATGACTAAACGCGTTTCCATTGCCACACATTTATTGCTATAAATATCGATGACCTGCACCTTCACATATTAAAACTGAAAGATCTATACATTAACATTCCTTATACATCTTTCGTGTATAGCATACACAAAGTCAACGGGTCCACATAACCTCTCCAGCTATTGTTTAGGATTAATATCCGTTCAAATAAAATTACTAAATTATTATCAGGACCTTGTGCACTTTGAAAAAATACAAATTGCATACGAGACGCTTATGTATAAAATAGTTAAACCGTTAATATGTAATAATGGGATAATATTACAGCTACTTCAATATGGTATGCATGTATAAAAACTCCCGTATCAATCAAATCTGCATATCAAGATATAAAAGCAAGAAAGCAAGACTGAACCGTTTAAAAGTTCAATAAAGAGATAAATGTAACCGCAAAAACATAAGCATGAGAGAAAATTCGTGAAACAATTGGTTTTGTACGTAATTAAAGTTAGGTACCAATTGAAAATACAAAACAAAAAGCACAGAAAATGAGCCGCGCTATGGGAAAACAGGGCTTAATGCATGTGCGTAAAGTGTCGTCCTAGATTAGCCTATGCAGTCCGCACAGGCTCATCAGGGACGACACTTTTTGCCTTTTCTTCCTTTATGTATTTTTCGTGGAAATGAAGTAAGCCAAATCCAGTTTAGGCGTAGAAAGCCGTCCCTGATTAGTCTTTGCGGACTGGACAGGTTTATCTTGGACGACACTATTCTTACATGCATAAGGTCCCGTTTTCCCAGAGCGCAACTCAAATCTAACCGTGTTTGTCAGTGCCACCTTTTCTCTCTGTTTGCTTCTTGCGAGCTGCCAAGAGGATACGTAGGAACAACACGACCACGGGATGTGTGTGAGAGCTTTCCACGTTAATGAAGCCGACGTACGCTGAAAATCCTGAAACAAGTATGGCCAATCGCTTGTTATCTGAAACATTTACCAAAACAAAACCAGCATTGGATTCGGTTTCGTCATCTTTATAATATAAAGTTTCAAGAAATAGCAACGGGATTGTGTATTTGCTTTTACAGTTATAAAATACGAACTATTATAAGTTGTACTTGATTTGCTTGCTTCGGATGAATTGTCGAATACAGTTGATACTTTATGCATTTTAGTGAAACGAAGCATGGAAGAAAACATGCTTTTAAATGGGATGCTGTATAAGATTTCTCCTTTGCTGGTGCGAATGGCACAGATTTATTCACTCTCAATTGACCCTTATACATTGCCATGAAATTCATTGCACAAGTCAACAACTGTGAAAACATTATGGTGTGGCCATGTAGCAAGGTTCGGTATAAAGAGAACGTATACTGCATTGCTATATGAACTAGCTGTTCTAGCGACGAGGTATATTGTCTGCCTTCCTTGCAACCGGAAGTTCCCGGGTTCGATCCCAATTGTGGTAGGACATTTTTCTTACTGGGTTACACACAGTATTGCTATATACCTGGATCCATCATCTGGAACCTACTGGGGAGCGCGCTGTTGTCTAGACGTGGGAGAAAGATTGCACCGATAACGACGGACTTGATGATACGGAGTAGGCACGAGAAGAACCCAATGAAGATGTTGTAGAAGAACATGAAGAAGGAAAAGCTAAACAGAGCGCGTCTGAAAGTAATATGGTAATCTAAATATTTTACATGAAAATAAAGGAGAAAAGGCTGAATAGGGTACGTTTGAAATGAGTGAATAAGTAACCGTCTCATAGAATAGCATGGTCAAAAACTGATCAGAGTGCATTTGCAATGCAATACAGTTCAGTTGTTCTAGTAAACCATACACAAGTAAAGTTAGGCAAAACATTGTTTAAGCAGTGATTCTGGAGATAATATGATACAAATACATCTGCTTGTAAAATCATAGACAGTTTATTTTCATGTAAATGTACTTCGGGCCAAATGTTCGTAAGTGATCATATATACACTAAAACACATGTACATAGCAAATGTATGTCAATTTAACTGCGGTACTAGTTTGTAACGTAATGAATATTATTGTACATTTTTATATATAAGTATTTGACATAATAATATATAAATAATAAGATAATGTTTGCTCATCGTACATTATTATGTATAAATAAACTAATTTGGGAAATTCGAAATATATCCATTATCATAATGTAACGTAATGAATATTATTAGTAATATTTATATACAAATAATGAATATTATTAGTAATCATTATATATAAATGTTAAGATAGAATTTTGAAAAATATTATTGGTTCTCGATCAGCAATTTGGCCTGTAGGTCGACATTACCTTAAGTGACAGTTCGCGGAATAGATCGTCGTTTTGCATATAAATCGTATAGCGAGTGTGAATGTCAGAGTTTATTTACAGGTCATCGCTGTGTCTTCACGACTACCTTATGTGCTTACCTGCCCCTGTGACCTTTCAGGGATCAATAGTTTAATTTCGAACCAAAGTAGGTCAAATTTACCCCAACTGCTCGGGTTTTTGCCGAAGATTAATTATTATTATTATCATTATTATTATTATTGATACAAATACACCAGTGCACGGTGGCCAATAAGACCTTATCGTTCACTGGTATTAAAAAAAGTAGAATTAATCGTATAGCGAGAAATAAACTTTACATAAATTCATTGAAATATATTTTGTATCGAGGTGGACATCGAAAACCTTGTCAAAATCGGTTTTGAGTCGATAAAATAATATAGTAATGATCATAAATACATGCAATAGGCGAAAATCATTGCAGCGTCGCGAGTTATGCAATTTATATCTATATTAAGCTTTCGCTAAACATTATTAGCACATGGAAGATAAATACATAGATTTAGCAAAAACGTAGCGTTGCAACTCAGTGTCCGTCGGTAACTGCTAATCGCTATATTGTTTGTTTTCAACCAATTTCAACTGGATTTCCAGTGATATCCTCAATAAAAACACGTTTTCTTACGATTCTGCCCATATTTATATCCGCGAACTGTCACTTTAAGACGGTACACAACATATGCCAGTACATACAGAATTTGTAATGAAGTTTAAATAATTGCTTATTGAAGTATAACTTCATTATCCCAATTTTAGCCATCAAAAACATTAGTTGAAATGGTCAATTATACTTATTAAAGCGCTTATAGCCCCAAAATTTACTATCTAGACATGGTCATCATAAAAATTCGTTGAATTGGTCAAACCTTAATAATTGTGGCTGGCACTATTTCTGGTTTGTCATGGGGTAGATGCATGGGCGATTTGTACAATCAACAAGTAGTTAATCGAGGGGAGGGGTTTAGTTAATCTGGGGAGGGGGGAGTTATGTTTGACCAATCAAACATAGAATAAGCATTATGTCGATTTTATCTTGCCAGACAAATATAATTCTTTGTTTTGTTGTAAAGATTCATTCTGCACCTTGGATCGATTGAACACTCTAGGGTCTAGACTGGTAGCTTAAAATCATTTTGTATTGCATTCTACGGAAGAAGAAGAATAAATAGAACTTAGAACTTATTCAGAGACTTGTCTTGTTTAATAGAAAAGTGTAAGAATAAGTGACTACGGTACACATAGGTCACAATTTCAAGCTTTATGTGTTTTTGTAGTAGAACACAGATATAAAACCTTATTGAAAAGAGCACCTGTCATGAGCAATTCATATGTTCTTTACTAAAACAGATTTTCAATTAAAGCCCCATTAACAATCATAATCATCGAATATTTTGTAAAATATGTGGTACAATAAAGTAAACCCATAAATAAATCAGTTTTCCTTATATCAATGGCCTCAAATTTGCAACGCTAGATGTGGTCTGGTAACATAGATTTAACAAGATACAAAATGCTCTTTTTTGTTTTTAGCGGGACAATATATTCAACATATGTTCATGTACCGTTTTAGTGTTCGTGTGTCGTATGAATAGATATCGTTGCGGGAAATTAACATGGAATATATTGTGCCACAAAAAATAAAAACGAGCATTTAGTATCTCGTCAAATCTATGTAACCAGGCCACATCTGTCGTTGAAATTTTGACTATTGCTATAAGGAACACTGGTTGTATTGGTTAACTTTATTTTACGAACTATTTTAATAAATATTTGTTGATTTTTAGTGTTAATGGGTCTTTAAGATTGCCAAACAACACACGAAGATGCAAAATGAATAAATCGTGTGTAAAACTAGAACTCGTGGGCTCCACGCAAGACTATCGTAACTCACTATATAATATATAGTGTGTTACGATAGTCTTGCGTGGAGCCCACGAACTGTTAAATGGATGCCACCATAACGTACCTGTTGTCTATTGCTAAGTATTCACCACTCGCTTGCAAAAACAGCATCTTTGCTGACCTATCCTGGAGCACCATAACAATAACGGACACCAGTAGTCCAGGCCTGCAATCAAATACTATCATGGGTAAATTAATGCCCAACCAACATGGAATGGACTCGACATGTTTGGAGTCGAGGAAAAAAGCAATCTACTTAAAGCATACAATGTAAGTGAACAGACTGTTTAACCACTGCGTATTGTCAATATTTCTCAGGGGTTTACATGTTTTTTTTATAGGGGTTAACATGACATTTTATAGGGGTAAACATGGCATTTCATTTTTTGTAGAAATACCAAATATACATGACGTTAATATCTATAGACTTACAAATCTTTGAGTCATGTCAAATTAAGAACTAATAAACTCCCAGTGGTCAACCCAAATTCAAGCAACGATCACAGTTAATAATGGTGCAGGATAATAAGGGAACTTCAAACAACAACCACATAAATCATGGCGCAAGATCATAACGGACAAAGAATATAAATTGTTTGCCATCCGCATTGCAGACTTTACCATACGTTTTTTTCTAAGATTATAATAAAATGCGACCTTTAATTGAGCCTCTCTCTCTGTACAAAAGGGGTTTAATGCATGTGCGTAAAATGTCGTCCAAGATTATCCTGTGCAGTACACTTTCCGCCTGAACTGGATTTATGCTAAACTTTCTTTAAACGAAAAGTATTATTAAAGCGGAAAGTGTCGCCCTGATTAATCTGGGACGACATTTTACGCATATGCATTAAACCCCTTGTTCACAGAGCCCAGCCTAATTGTATAACGTTGTGAGTAGAGAGAATCTCACCACATGGTTTCCAAGAACCATATCAGCCAGTCGCTGTATCCCCACATTAGCAGGGTGATGAGTAGGCACAGGGCTACACATACCAGGGACAGGATGACAAACTGAAGAACGAACCCTGTGGATTGAATAAAACAGGAACTCACCGAACTGAACTTTGGCCAAAAATACACAGTACATAAAAGTATATCAATGTGTTAAATTGTATTCATACTATGATACACATACGTACATAATTTCAATATTGTATCATAATCTGATTTGCTCTTATGATTATAAAAGTCATGTACAGTATTTCAACCCATATACCAGTTACGAGTATATATAAATTCTCTACGGACAACGTCATATTAACCACATTGAAACAATCATTTCATAAAAAAAGGTTTCAACGTGAAGAATTTACAATTCAGGGCTAACTCGTTGATGTATAAAACTTTACAGTAAACGCGCGGAAGAAACGAAATCCACGAAACGTTTGTATTTTAAAATCATATGTTTTAAATGCAATCGGAAAAAATGTGGCAAAATGTGCTGGTCCAATATAGACCGAATACAATTCGTATGTATATACAATGTACACTCAAATAAAAAAGTCTTCGTTTAACGTTGTTCCCTTGATCATAAGATTCGTGTTCTGACAAAACTGGGCCAAATGCATCTGCGTAAAGTGCCGTCCCAGATTAACCTGTGTAGTCCGCACAGGCTAATCAGGGGCAACACTTTTCGCCTAGACTGGATTGTCGTTTAGAAGAGACTACCGTTTAACGAAAAAAATTGCGGACTGCACAGGCTAATCTGGGACGACACTTTACGCACATTCATTAAGCCCAGTTTTTTTTCAGAACGAGGCTCATTTATTTAAGCATTGTCTTACCCCATGCAATATACGCAACTTGATAGCCGGCATATTTCATGCTACCCATCTGCAAGCAAAAAATAAAAGGGCCAAATGCATGTGCGTAAAGTGTCGTCTCAGATAAGCCTGTGCAGTCTGCACAGGCTAATCAGGGACGACAATTTCCGCATAGACTGGATTTTCGTGTAGAAGGGACTTCCTTTATACAAAAAAATCCATAAACATGGAAAGTGTCATCCCTGATCAGCCTGTGCGAACTGCACGGGCTAATCTGGGACGACACTTTACGCAGATGAATTAAACAACCTTTTCACAGAGCGAGGCTCAAATGTTAAATCGAAACATATCGTATACAGTACGAATATAGGATAAATGATACTTAAGAGGCGCAATCAAGATAAACGTTCTAATTAAGTAGTTTTTTTTATAAAAGGCGAGTGACCAGTATCTATATAATACAAGACAATACATACAACACCAACATAAACAAGAAATCATTGATTAAATCTCGCCTTTTAAACGGTACATGCACAGCATAGGGTGTTAAAACCGATTGAAAGGCCAACACTTATCACTTAAATGTTAGCACCTTCAACAAAATGTGTATGTGTTTAATTTTAAATTTAAAAAAAAACTGAAAAAGAATGGCAAATGGCGAAAGACATTGCAGATATGCTGAACGTACCAGCAAGGAGTTGTTACCCATGGTGGATCGGTGCGGGATATGGGTGTTGTCTCCCTTGTACAAAGCCAGTAGGTTTGCTCTGAAAGCAAAAGACGTATTGAATTTGCAGTATATTAAAAAGAAATAACGGTGAATGTTTTATGTCTCCCTTGTACAATGCCAGTAGGTTTGCTCTGAGAGCAAAAGAGCTATTGAATTTGCTTGGGATATGAGTGTTGTCTCCCTTGTACAAAGCCAGTAGGTTTGCGCTGAAAGAAACATAGATATTGAATTTGCTTGGGATATGGGTTTTGTCTCCCTTGTTCAATGCCAGTAGGTTTTCGCTGAAAAAAAACATAGATATTGAATTTGCTTGGGATATGAGTGTTGTCTCCCTTGTTCAATGCCAGTAGGTTTGCGCTGAAAGAAACATAGATATTGAATTTGCTTGGGATATGAGTGTTGTCTCTTTTGTACAAACCCAGGAGGTTTGCTTTGAAAGCAAAAGAGGTATTGAATTTGCTGCATATTTAAACGGAATAACGGTGAATGTTTTTCTATGGAGAGGAGTAACCACTTGTATTTATTTTCTCATTACAGCTCTTGGAAAACGCCATGCACATGGCCACGCTGCCTTAAATTTTTACATTGTGTATTCTATTTGCGTGTTTCCTCGTCAAAACTGTTGATATCAGCTTTCATTTGTCAACGGGTTTAAATCCTCTGACCCACATCGATTTATTGTCGAAGAAACTCATATAAAATAGTTCCTTGTGCGTGACTTACGAATAATTAAAGATTGTAGTGATGCATGATAATTTCAAATATAGGCTGGTCTTCTATTGTGTTATCGGTCAGGGACATGATGATTGTGCAAATGGTCGGAAATAATAAGTGTTATCGGTCAGAGGCAAACTAACACTTAAAACTATTTGGTCAGCGTTTCCAATGCAATTTTCGCTAGTGGCATAATAACACAAAGGACATTATTCGGTGAACATGGTGTTGTGTTCGATATGCTTTATTCAGTTTGTTCTTTTTTTCACACAAATAATTATTCAGTAATAAATTATTAAGTATACCTTGATTTAAAAAGCATGTCTTGTACCTGAAAGATGTCAACATGTGTAGGATGGTCAGAATACCGGCCGCCAGCGAACATGCCAATGCAACCAGTAGGCAAACTGAAATAGAGAACCAGCGACGTGTCTCGCTCTATCAAAAGGCCTTGCTTTTTCCGTTGTTTGTTTTCAAGTTATGCATGCGTGTGAATCATGGAAATTCTTGTCCATGTATAATATTAAGTCAATGAGCAAATGAATACATTATATGAATATGCGAGTGATTGGTACAAGCTTTTAATGAAAAAGGTAAAAACAATAGAAATAGTTTGGGTTCACACTTATTCTATTCAAGTACTAAACACATAATAGGAAAAATGATTCAATATGAATTAATACCGAGGACTTAATACGAAGGAGCGTCCTCATAGTCTCCGCATGAATATATGAGCCTCGCTCTGTGAAAAAGGGTTTTAATGCATGTGCGAAAAGTCTCGTCCCAAATTAGCCTGTGCTGTCGGCACAGTCTAATCAGGGACGACACTTTCTGTCTTAACTGGATTTTCGTCAAAAAGAGTCTTCATTGAAGCAAAAAATACAATTCTGGGACAACACTTTACGCACATGCATGAAAAAACACTGTTCACAGAGCGAGGCTCAAATATTGGTCTAAAACGACAATCAGATTCTTGCATCGCAAATCGTTGGTATCGTAACAAGTTACTAATTATTTCACAGCATACGTGTATGCCAATAATGCGGTAATGTCACAATAACTAAGTGGGGGAATTTCCTAATAAAAATATCCAATATGATAATACATAATTGCGCAAGTTTACTAACTTCGTAAATTAGTGGCTAAGGTTTGCAAAAACGCAATCGAGTCTATGTTCATTGTAAAGTTCGGTCCCTCTAAAGGACTCGGTCCACTGTCAGATGCTTCCAGGAAGGTGTACAACTCGTGGTCGATGTAGCGGAACACGTACACAATTCGTAAACATCCTTCCAGTGTCGCCTGTAAGGTAATATACAGTACATATAGTCGGGTCAATATATGAAAAATACCCTATCAACTTCCTTAAACAAATTTGAGTGGATAGTTATTGAGTTATGATCGTAAATATGTTTTGGCGGCCATATTAAAAAAAAAAAAACTTTCCGGAGGTCCGATTTCGGTAAACTTTTGATATATTATAAATTTCCTTCTTCCCTTCCATGATCAGTTAAATTACCTTTTGTAGCAATTTTTGTGGGTCAAAGTGGATATGAACCTGACTAACAACCAACTTGCACTGCAAGAAAACTGCGATGTAGGGTCTTAAACGCTTTTCTAGTGCATATGGCCTCGCTCTGTGAAAAGGGAGTTTAATACATGCGCGTTAAATGTCGTCCCATAATAGCCTGTGAAGTCCGCACAGGCATTTCAGGGACGCGTTTATTGGATTTTTCGTTTAAAGGAAGACGACTGTTCTTGACGAGAATACAGTTTAGACGGAAAGTATCTGTGCATTCAGCACAGGCTTATCAGGGACGACATTTTCCACTTATATTGGATTTTTCATTTAAAGGAAGACTGTTCTTGACGAGAATCCAGTTTAGGCGGAAAGTGACGTCCCTAATAAGCCTGAGAGGACTGCACATGTATTAAACCCCCTTTTCGTAGAGCGATGCTCATATTATAAAACGTGCAAGAAAATCAAAGAGGACGGGCTCCTTGATACTGTGTTTCTTTCCTTACTCTACTTATACGCATAAATAATAAATTTAAATAAATTTACTGAATGATTTATCGGTTAAAGAGCTGACAACAAACACGAAAGAACAAATGAGTCGTGTTCTGAGAAAACGGGGCATTATGCTTGTGCGTAAATTGTCATCCCAGATTAGCCTGTGCAGTCCGCACAGGCTAATCAGGGACGAAAATTTTCGCTTTCAATAAATTTTTCGTTTAACTGATGTCTCTTCTTAGCAAAAATCCAGTTTAGGCGGAAAGTGTCGTCCCTGATTAGCCTGTGCGGACTGCAGAGGCTAATCTGGGATGACACTTTACGCACATGCTTTTTGTCCAGTTTTCTCAGAACACGCCACAAATAATGATATGTTAAAGTTCCTGATTGTCTTGACATTCGAAAAGTGCAGCATGCATCGTGAGTTCAAGAAGAAAGAAAATATTTCTGAAAATACCATTTAAAAATAGTACGTTTTCGTATAACTGAGCCTCGCTCTGTGAAAAGGGGTTTAAAACATATGCGTCAAGTGTCGTCCCAGATTAGCCTTGAAGTCTGCACAGGCTTATCAGCTACGACACTTTCCGCCGAAACTGGGTTTGTTATAAGAAGAGACTTTATTTTAACGAAAAATATCATAAAAGCGGAAATTGTCGCCACTGATTAGACTGTGCGGAAGGCTAATATGGGACGACATCTTACGCACATGCATTAAACTCTTTTTTCACATGGCGAGTCTCAATTATATTTCGGTCTTTAATTTACTTTGTATAGTAATATCAGGCCCATCACTGTCACGGTAAGGATTCTTGTTGAGTACCGAAATTCTAAAATAGAAATTGAACATATTGACATTATGTATGACATATTAAACATCGTCGGAACCTGTGTTCATATAAATACATTATGCGCATCGAAAGATATACTATATAGTATATGAATGTGTGTACACAAATTATCTTTATGTACCCATCAAGTAGCTGTTCATGAAATACTCTGTTTATGAAAGGCTTATATATGAACTTCATAGTACTATATGTCGTGTTCTGAGAAAACTGGGCAAAATGCTTGTGCGTAAATTGTCATCCCAGATTAGCCTGTGCAGTTACGCACAAGCATTTTGCCCAGTTTTCTCAGATCACGACACCTATATGGAAAGCCTTGTTTGTATGTTTGTAAAATTCAACCTATATATGTAATATTCTACGGATACAATAACATTTTGCACTGAAAAAAGAAATGAAAAGGAAAAAAAAAACTATATAGTGATAACATAATCTAAGCGGTTGGTCTCGACTATAGCATGTAACACGACTGTTGTTTTTTTTAAGCTCGTACATGGGTTCCAAATAATTCTATAAAAAGTTAATGAATAATCTCGACTGTGTTTCGTAGGAAAAAGTAGCCCTATTGGAGTTAGCTATACAATAGACCTGTATGAGGTTTGAACAATTTAAATATGAGCCGCGCTCTGAGAGAAGGGGGTTTAATGCGTGTGCGTAAAGTGTCGTCCCAGATTCGCCTTTGCAGTCCGCACAGGCTAATCATGGACGACACTTTCCGCTTTTATGAAATGTTTCGTTTAAAGAAAGTATCTTCTGAGCAAAAATACAGTTTAGACGGAAAGTGTCGTCCCTGATTAGCCTGTGCGGACTGCACAGGATAATCTGGGACACCACTTTACGCAAATGCATTAAACCCCCATTTCACAGAGCGCGGCTCATATATCTTCATAACTCAATCATCTATAAATATGCAGTTACTAACTGGGTTTGTTGCGGTAGAAAACTCTATTCGCAATGCTCGTAATGGCAGTCCAGATCTTTTGTTTAGTATCGGTGGGTCGTGGCCTGTAAACGCATTTGAACACATGTCACATGTGTATATATATATATATATATACGACCCATATATATACAAGTTAGTTATATACCAAAATAACTGAGCATAGCTCTGTGAAAAGGGGGTTAATGCATGTGCGTAAAGTGTCGTCCCAGATTTGCCTTTGCAGTCCGAAAAGGCTTATCAGGGACGACACTTTCCGCATATACTGGATTCTTGATACGAAGAGACTTTTTTAAAACGAAAAATATAAAAAAAGTGGAGAGTGTCGTCCCTGATAAGCCTGTGCAGACTGCACAGGCTAATCTGGGACGACACTTTACGCACATTCATTAAACCACCTTTTTACGAAATATTTTACGAAATATTCATTGATAATTAGTTTTTACGGGGCTTTAAGTCTTTTCAAGAACGGAAATGGATGTGCACGAAAGCCAAATTTAAAGAACTTACTCTGGAGGTTTTGGGGGACGAAGAAGATTCCGGACATGTTCCGCCTCGGCCGATTTCTCGACATCTTTCTCCATATTCAAAATGGATACCATTTCTGATGACGTGTATATGCGCACTGACTTTCTGCGCATCCCTTTGAAAAGGCGGATCGGGAAGCTGATACAGAGGTAACCTAAGCAGGAAATGCTCGGTATGTCTCGCAGGACGAGCACTCCGCGACCTTCCTAAAACAACAAACATTTGAGCCTTTGCTTTGTGAAAAAGGGGGTTTGATGCATGTGCGTAAAGTGTCGTTCCAGATTAGCCTGTGCAGCTCGCACAGGCTAATCAGGGACGACACTTTCCACCTAAACTTTTTTTTGCTAAGAAGAGACTTTCTTTAAACGGAAAATAACATAAAAGCGGAAAGTGTCGTCTCTGATAGCCTGTGCAAACTGCACAGGCTAATCTGGGACGACACTTAACGCACATCCATTAAAAATAGCGAGTCTCGTTTCTATTGCAAACGTTACAATAAACAGCCACCAATACTATACATTCACATATAATGTGTAGATATACCTTATTGCAAAAGAAAATGTTTTCGTAAACAATAGTTTGTGTATTCATTAATTTATCGTAGTAGTTTTTTTTCGAAACGGTTATACAATTTTGAAATGTTCCTCGTTACGTTTATATTAACGGAAATGGCCACGATGGAAAGTTTCGTAGAGACTACAAAAAAGTAATGGCCCTGTATTGTAAAGCCCCATTTACACTCAAAATCAACGAATAGTTCGTAAAATATTTCGTAAAATAAAATTAACCCATACAAATCAGTGTCCCTTATAGCAATAGCTATAATTGCAAAGCTAGATGTGGTTTAGATTCAACAAGTTACAAAATGCTCGTTTTTATTTTTGTGGAACAATATATTCTATTTTAATTTCCCGCAAAGATATCTATTCATACGACACACGAACACTAACATTGTACATTAACATCTGTTGAATATATTGTTCCACATTGTTTTAAGAGCATTTTGTATCTTGTTAAATCTATGTTACCAGACAACATCTAGCGTTGCAATTTGGGCTATTGCTATAAGGAACACTGATTTTATAGGTTAACTTTAATTTACGAAATAGTTTACGAAATATTCGTTGATTTTGAGTGTTAATGGCGCTTTAAAAGAGACACTTCAAGAAGATAATATAAAATACGTACAGCAACCACATCACACTCAAAAATCTTAAACAGCCTGATTACGAAGAAGAGCCAGGAGTAAACAGCCGCCACCAACAGGCTGACCAAAGAGTCCAATGCGAGGGCTGCAAACATGGGAAAGTAGCCCACTCCTATCACCAACATGGATAGGATCTTGTTCCAGACTGAAAAGACATATGTGGCGAGTTCTGAGAAAACTGGGCAAAATGCTTGTGTGTAAATTGTCATCCCAGATTAGCATGTGCAGTCCGCACAGGCTAATCAGGGACGACAATTTCCGCTTTTATTCGAAATTTTCGTTTAAATGATGTCTCTTCTTAGGGAAAATACAGTTTAGGCGGAAAGTGTCGTCCCGGATTAGCCTGTGCTGACTGCACAGGCTAATCTGGGATGACACTTTACGCACAAGCATTTTGCCCAGTTTTCTCAGAACACGACACATATCATTCTTAAAGCTGTTATCCAATTATCCTTTACCTTTTTGTGTATTAATACTTTATTTAACAACTTATAAAATTTAATACTGATCACATGTCATGCCTTTATATACGTTACTATGTTTTAAACATGTGTACTCGTGGACTGTTTGTCTATTGTATATTGAATAAATCTACAACTTCTTTATTAACTTAAACCATTATAACTGATATTTGTTTTAACTATGTCAGAATTAATTAGAAATCTCTTTGCTATAGGATATACTTTTCAAATGTTGTTGACGGAAAGAACACTTCGTGCGCATGCTTACTGGTTATATATCTGGGTCCTTTAAAGTCCACAATGGCAGTAGCGCCAAACACCATTTCCGCTGTCAAGAAGGCGATGGCGCCCCAAGCGGCCGCATAGGACATCCGGTTAGACTTGCCCAAGATATCCATGGGACTGTTGTAAAATGGTGAACACATTTGACAATATAAGTATGTATGGAACGCCAACACTGCCTTTTGTTAAAAAAAACTGATATGTTTGGGATAGTTGGCATTATGTTGGGTTAAGTTGACATTATGTTGGGTTGAGTTGACATTATGTTTGGTTAAGTTGACATTATGTTGGGTTCATTTGACATTATGTTGAGTTAAGATGACATTATGTTAGGTTCATTTGACATTATGTTGGGTTAAGGTGGTATTATGTTGGGTTAAGTTGACATTATGTTGGGTTAAGTTGACATTATGTTAGGTTAAGTTGGCATTATGTTGGGTTAAGTTGGCATTATCTTCGGTTAAGATGACATTACGTTGTGTTAAGTTCACATTATGTTCGGTTAAGTTGTCATTATGTTCGGTTAAGTTGGCATTATGTTCGGTTAAGTTGACATTATGTTCGATTCAGTTGACATCATGTTCGGTTCAGTTGACATTATGTTGGGTTAAGTTGACATTATGTTCGGTTGTAATTACGTTATGTTCGGTTCATTCGGATTTCTTCGGTACAGAAAGCATAAATCTGAATGCTAAATTTAATGAATTCAGTTAACATTTCAGTCTGCTTTTTTTTTCAAAGCCCTTTCTTTGTCCTGTGACCTAATTACTCAACTTATCGGATTCAATTTAAGCTATTTTGGTAGTGGTCTCCTGTAAATTTGAATCAAATTTGGCCAAGAAGTATGGGAGTGGGTTTTTGAAGGTTTTCCTATATTCTATGGAAAATGTTCATGCTGGGGCGGGACCATTCTTACCACAGGGGCATTGTGTAACCAATCTTCGTAGAGGACTTTAAGATGATGCTACATGACAAATATGAAACTTCGACCCCTATAATTTTTGGCGATTTTAAATTTTTGCATTTTTAAAGCCACTTATAAAACCATCCGGCCTAATCTTTCCGCCCATTTGAACGATTTTAGCCATTTCGGAATAGGGTCACCAAAACAGTGCAGCGAACTTTCATCAACTTAGGCCAAGCAATATAGAAGAAGTCGTTTTAAGGTTACCCTATATAATCGGATAAAAAAGTCTGACCCCTGGGGTGGGGCTTCTTTTTTACCCATGGGACATGATTTTAGCAAACTTTGTAGAGGACCTCCACATGATGCAACATACCAAATATATCAACTCTAGACGTAGTTGTTTAAGAGATTTTTGAAAGTTTGCATATTCAAAGTAGCTTATTTGACCTTGTGACCTATTTGTTCCGACAGAGCGGAATAGTTTAATTATTTTGGTGGTAACACAATGATCTTCTTGAGAAGTTTCATCAAAATCTGGCAAACAGTACAACATAAGTAATTATTGCAAAAAGTGGAAAACGGACAGGACTATATAAAAATACTCACAATAAGCACTTTGTGCTCAGGTGAGCTAACACATGCAATGAATGAAAAAATACTGACCGGCAAAGTAATATATTAATGCGCCAAAATATGCATAGGGGTTATCAATTCGCAAGTAAAAATGGTCATATTAACAACAGACAAACATAATGATTTAAGAACTTTATTTCAAAATAGTGAATAACTCGAACTAAAAAAATGTAACTTTTAACAAAAAAATGAAATTAGATCAGAAAGCCCTATCTCTATTAGCGCACGTGTGAGTCGATCCGCCATTTTAAGACTACTGTACCGAGGAGATCCGAATGAACCGAACATAACGTAATGACAACATAATGTCAACTTAACCCAACATAATGCGAACTTAACCCAGCATAATGTAAACTTAACCCAACATTATGTCAACTTAACCCAACATAATGCCACCTTAACCCAACATAATGTCAAATTAACCGAACATAATGTCACATTAACCTAACATAATCTCAAATGAACCCAACATAATGCCAACTTAACCCAACATAACGTCGCCTTAACCCAACATAATGTCAAATGAACCCAACATAATGTCAATTAACCCAACATGATGTCAACGTAACCCAACATATCAGTCTCTTTCAACACAAGGCAGTTTTGGCGTTCCACAAGTATGTGTTGCAGGGTATGACATCCGGTTGGACTTGTCCTTAATGTCCATATGAGAGCTATAGAGAATACTATGTTAGTGTTGATTATAGATCAGGTTTATCATGCGAGGCTTAGAAAACAAAAAGCACGAGCCTTGCTTGGCGAGTGCTTTTTCCTTTTCGTGCCGAGCAACATCCGAATCAACACTTACCTATAATTCTATTTATCCCTCTTTTTATTCAGTAAACCTTTTTATTTAAACAAAAATAGTTTAACTGGATAATTTCGCTGGATTTATGACGTCATTTTGTCGAAAAAATGACGTCATTTCGTGCCGTGGTTTATAGCAGAGATTTAATCAACCATATTCGCTGTAAAAGTGCGATAAAGCTAATTATAGTAGGGTTTACTGCCGCAATATAGATATGTAAAGCTTATTAATTTACGGGACCTACTTTTGCGCTTGCTAAGCCGTTTTATCAAAATGCATTCCAAATTAATAATAAAACCGAAAGATATCAGAATCGCAAAACTTGGGTGCGTTATATTTGTTACACAATACCATTTATAAAACATGACTTTACCAACGAATACTATATGACTTAACCAAAGTATGTCCAATTTTATATTATGGATTATATTAAAAAGATACTAGACTCTTCGTATTATATTTTATTAATATAATATTGGGTCGCCGTAGTGTAATGGAAATGGTGCCCGCCTAGAGGTTTGGAGGTCACGGGTTCGATCCCCAATGTGGGAGCGTTCTTTAGCGTTCGTTCTCCCCCAAAGACATCAAGTACTGGTTCTAAGTCCAGGAAACGGACTCGAGAGCGTTCAAATAAGAAGTAAGTACTTTAAATGCATTCGATCTTAAATAAATAGGTTTAAACTAATATTATGGACTTTTTTCATTTACAAGATCGCCGCAGGTCGCCCTCCAAGCAATGAAAGGTACAACTGCTTCCGGTGGAACGAGAAGGCCAGGAGGACGATCATAAGACTCTGAAGATAAACACAAATGACATCTAACACAAATGTGTCGTGTTCTGAGAAAACTGTGCATAATGATTGTGCGTAAATTGTCATCCCAGATTAGCCTGTGCAGTACGCACAGGCTAATAAGGGACGACAATTTCCGCTTTTATGGAATTTTTCGTTTAAATGATGTCTCTGCTTAGCGAAAATCCAGTTTAGGCGGAAAGTGTCGTCCCGGATTAGCCTGTGCTAGGCTAATCTGGGATGACACTTTACGCACAAGCATTATGCCCAGTGTTCTCAGAACGCGAAACAAATGGACAAGGACCCTTATTCACGAGACTGAATTTTAAAAATAAAGAATATTCTAAAAACTGATATCTTCTAAAACTCATTGAAGGTTAAATCCAGCATGGCAGTTAAGACCTATTATCATATAATTCCTCATTGAGAACAAGATGTTAAAGAAATAAGCACCATTTTTAGCCAGTATATTTTCAAACTTGTAGGTATTGTTTTTGAGTCTAAGACTATTCTTTATTCTTACGGCTTAGAATTGGTTGGTTAATATGAGCCTATAACTCCTATAAATCACGTGTATGATAAGCTTTATTCGAATAACATATCACGCCACTAGGTAAGAATATTGGTGCATACAGCTTAGAATTCGTATAACTATGGGTTGCGTGTAGACCTATACGAATAACACATCACATCACTAGACTAGAACATTCGTACTTACAGCTTAGAATTCGTAAAATATCGGGGTTATTAAACGTATACGAATGTCACCTTACACTGCCAGACTGGAACATTCGTTCAAGCACCTTAGAATTCGTATAACTACGGGGTGTGATTAGACGTATACGAATATCAACTAAGACCGCTATGCTAACAATTCTTACCTACAGCTTAAAATTCGTGACACCACCTTACACGTTCGATCCTACATCTAAGAATTAGTATAACTACGGGGTGTGATTAGACGTAAACGAATATCAACGCAGACCGCTATGCTAAAACATAATTACATACAGCTTAATATTCGTGACACCACCTTACACAACTAGACTAGACCAGTCGTACCTACAGCTTATAAGTAATATAACTTACACACCTAGACTAGACCAGTCGTACTTACAGCTTAGTAGTAATATAACTTACACAACTAGACTACACCAGTTGTACCTACAGCTTATAAGTAATATAACTTACACAAATAGACTAGGCCAGTCGTACATACAGCTTAGAAGTTATATAACTTACACAACTAGACTAGACCAGTCGTACCTACAGTTTATAAGTAATATAACTTACACAAATAGACTAGACCAGTCGTACATAGAGCTAAGAAGTAATATAACTTACACAACTAGACTAGACCAGTCGTACCTACAGCTTATAAGTAATATAACTTACACAACTAGAGTAGACGAGTCGTACCTTCAGCTTAGAAATAATATAACTTACACAAATATACAAGACCAGTCGTACCTTCAGCTTAGAAGTAATATTACTTACACAAATAGACTAGACCAGTCGTACATACAGCTAAGAAGTAATATAACTTACACAACTAGAGTAGACCAGTCGTACCTTCAGCTTAGAAGTAACATAACTTACACAACTAGAGTAGACCAGTCGTACCTTCAGCTTAGAAGTAATAAAACCCAGAATATAACTTACACAAATAGACTAGACCAGTCGTACATACAGCTGAGAAGCAATATAACTTACACAACTAGACTAGACCAGTCGAACCTACAGCTTTTAAGTAATATAACTTACACAAATAGACTAGACCAGTCGTAACTACAGCTTAAAAGTAATATATCTTACACAACTAGACTAGACCAGTCGTACCTACAGCTTAGAAGTAATATATCTTACACAACTAGACTAGACCAGTCGTACCTACAGCTTAGAAGTAATATAGCTTACACAAATAGACAAGAACAGTCGTACCTACAGCTTAGAAGTAATATAACTTACACAACTAGACTAGACCAGTCGTACCTACAGCTTAGAAGTAATATAACTTACACAACTAGACTAGACCAGTCGTACCTACAGCTTAGAAGTAATATAACTTACACAA
>VMBQ01004597.1:51040-80217 GCA_007657795.1 Dreissena rostriformis
CGTGTTCTGAGAAAACTGGGCAAAATGCTTGTGCGTAAATTGTCATCCCAGATTAGCCTGTGCAGTCCGCACAGTCTAATCCGGGACGACAATTTCCGCTTTTATGACATTTTTTCGTTTAAATGAAGTCTCTTCTTAGCAAAAATTCCAATTAAGACGGAAATTGTCGTCCCTGATTAGCCTGTGCGGACTGCACAGGCTAATCTGGGATGACAATTTACGCACACGCATTTTGCCCAGTGTTCTCAGAACACGACACATTTGTTAAATGTATTTTATTTAATGTCAAGTGTGTCCTCAGCTATGTCCTCATTAAAGTATAAAGATAGCCTCTTGATAGCCTTTCAATCCGATCAGGCACGATACAACACGTTTGGTTATACACACGTGCACTTTTGATACACAGTTTGCCTTTCTGATGGACTATTTAATACTGGGTAAAATACATTAAAAAGTAAGTGATCAGGTAATTAATATTATTTCAAAGATTGTTAATTAATTGTTTCTCACAGATGGTAGAAGCAGCCATAAATGAAATCGGTCGTCAGGAATAATCGAAAGACACTCCCTGAAAGAAATGAACACACACGTGTACACATGTGAGTCACGTTCTGAGAAAACTAGGCATAATACATGTGTATAAAGTGTCGCCCCAGATTAGCCTGTGCAGTTCGCACAGGCTAATCAGGGACGACACTTTCCGCCTAAATTGGATTTTTGCTAAGAAAGGACTTTATTTGAACGAAAAATGTCAAAAAAGCGGAAAGTGTCGTCCCGGATTAGCCTGTGCGGACTGCACAGCCTAATCTGGGACGACACTTTACGCACATGCATTATGCCCAGTTTTCTCAGAACACGACTCATTTTATAAAATTGTAACAGTGTACAAAATGCTAGTATAAATGATATAAACATATAAAATAATATATTCAATACATCGTGAATATCACTGCTTAGTATCGCAAAGCTTGTGTTTATAACTGTATAATTTAAAATTGATATCAGTATTGCATAGTACTTTCTGTTTTTTAACTATGATAAAGTGTATACATTGCTCATGGAAAATCAATGTGAAACACGCACGCACGCACGCACCCACGCACGCACGCACGCACGCACGCACACACACACAAAGTTATCAGTTTATCATAACATAAAAGATACAATTATTACATTTTAATTAACCTCAATATCAACACATATTTTGGAATGTACATAGATAAGTGTGGGCTAAATACAAGTGATACTCACACAGAGTCATTTTTGGACGTGTTGTAGCGACCGTAAAGTTCTCTAAATATTTGTTCGAAGGACGGCATTTTTCTTCGATGACGGTGTTCACTCGAGAAACGGATTGCTCTTATTGTCTTCTTTAAGTAGCTGTAAGAGTAAGATTGCAATGTCCTTTTTGCGAATAATTGTGTCGTGTTCTGAGAAAACTGGGCAAAATGCTTGTGCGTAAATTGTCATCCCAGATTAGCCTGTACAGTCCGCACAGGCTAATCCGGGACGACACTTTCCGCCTAAACTGGATTTTTGCTAAGCAGAGACATCATTTAAACAAAAAATTCCATAAAAGAGTAAATTGTCGTCCCCGATTAGCCTGTGTGGACTGCACAGGCTAATCTGGGATGACAATTTACGCACAAGCATTTTGCCCAGTTTTCTCAGAACACGACACAATTAATAAAGAACATTTTTATATTCTGAACGGGTGTTTAATGGTATTTCCAGAGACATCAAATACTGTATACAAAATGCTATAATTTCTAGCAATTGAACTGCACTTACAAACTTAAACAAATTTATGTAAGGTTTATAATGAAAATATGCAGTTAAGGATAAAAATAATAAGTGAACCTACATGTATCTATTTTGCAAATGCATGTTTATAAATCAAGGAATACTATCTTGGTATTTGTGTGTACGGGGGCTAAGGGTTCAGACCCTAATATAGAGTGTTGTGTTTTCTATACCATGTTGTTGGTGCTTAATTGTGACAAAAACGAGTTTTATTGACGCCATGTACGTATGTTGGAACGCACTGTTTAGTCTAAAAAAGCTATTAATATACATGTATATGCATAATCTCATGGACAATTCTTATGTGAAATTTTCATTTCAAGAATGATAACACTTTAACAAAAATCACATTTATGTGATAAGTAGATTTTTTTTTACTTTATAGCGTTTATTCATCTCCATACTTTACAAATTGTATTGTTAGTTTATATGTTATTTTGTTGGTATTCAATAGAGTTTTTTTTTTTAAACAATTCAACTTGGTTGATATAAAAGAGGTAAATAAAATCCATGCATTTCATTATATAGACACAATCATACAGTTCACACACACACACACACACAGGCACTGAGAAAACTGGACAAAATGCATGTGCGTAAAGTGTCATCCCAGATTAGCCTGTGCAGTTCGCACAGGCTAATCCGGGACGACACTTTCCGCCTAAACTGGATTTTCGCTAAGAAGAGACTTCATTTAAACAAAAAATGTCATAAAAGCGGAAATTGTCATCCCTGATTAGCCTGTGCGGACTGCACAGGCTAATCTGGGATGACAATTTACGCACAAACATTATGCCCAGTTTTCTCAGAACACGACAAAAATGGAAACGGTTAAGGACACTGATACGGTTGTTAAAACATCTCAAATATCAACAATTTCAAATAGGATTATTCACAAAACAATTAAGCGCAAATAAAAATAAAACAAATAAAACATGTGTTCAAATTGTTGAAATGGTCTGTACATAAATCGAGTTAATAAATGTGTTTAAACTTTATTAACTTTAAAGAAAAAAAAGAAAATTTAAAATGCAAAATTTGTTAAGTAATAACGAGTAAAGATATATAATTACCTTCAGAGCATGATCATGGACTATTTGCAATATCCAATATAGCCTATAGGCAGTGATTTGTCAACAAACCGCGTAACTTGTTGTTTAACAAAGCCTGTTGTGTCTACCATCACGTAAGTTCAGCTAGTCAGTTTGATTTAATTATAAATCAGCATTGTGAACACTTGATTTAAGAGGTGCCCGGAAATGTGTTTTAAATAGATATGGTCAGGAAACAGTGTTTAAATGCAGTTACTGTTTGACTGCATGTGTGTAGTTTGGCAATTCATTGATAAAACGCGATTTGTAGATATACCGGTAGGATGGACATTTTTTTGCATAAACCTTTGAGTAATGATGTTTGATGAAATTCTCTATGGTAATATGACCATTAGAAAACATGCCCCTGGAAGGCAGGGGACGCAAATTTGGAAAGTCGAGAATACAATTTACATATTTTTACATATTTACATCTACTTACGAGAAACTCGTCGAGCACCTAATAACCTCTAATATATATCTGCTGAATACAATTTACAAAGGATGGACAATGATGGTTGTAAAACAATCATTTAGTTTAAACCTATTTATTTAAGCTCGATTGCATCGAACGACTATGGATTATTTGAAACCCTCCCGAGTCCGTTTCCGGTGACTAGAACCAGTACTTGATATATTTGGTGACTCTCCCACTGTGGGGATCGGACCCGTGACCTCCCGATCGCTAGGCGAACACCATATCTGCCAAACATATCAAGTCAACATATCAAGTACATATCCACTACGCCACGGCGATCTGTCAACAAACAATCAGTTCTAGAGCCTGCGGCTACACTATGTGTGGACCCGGAGTGTGCCCCAGCACTCATACCTAATTAACTTACTAGACTCACAGAAGTTGGGACGAATTTTGAATTGTAGCTGCAATTTCTAGCTATTTTGTTGTTACTGAAAGCTTTTTTCAATGTTGGTGTGGTCTTGAGTTGTGAGAGGAAGCCGGAGTACCCGGGGTAAACCCCACCTGTCTAGCATGGTGCCCACCAACCACATTCACATGCTGCCAGGAACGGCTTTATAAATACATAGATGACTTGATACAATATAAAAGTAAAATAATATTCAGCTATACTGACAATACATTCAACCCTTGCTTAAAATTGCTGATACAATGATGCTCATACATGCACACCAACACCCATAGTAATATTTACAAAGACTACATGTATATTAATAATCATATGTAATATATCAGAGAACCACAATAACATGTTCTTGATTCAATAAACAGAAGAAAAAGGCCTCGAAGCAAGAAATAAACATATCCTTAGACATTGTCAGATCTCTTTATTCAACGACAGACTGTCAAAACGGATTTATAGGTATCCGTGGCGTAGTGGTTATGAAGTCTGCCTAGCGACCGGAAGGTCACGGGTTCGATCCTCACTGTGGGGGCGTTATTTAGGTTCCCCCCCAAAGACATCAAGTACTGGTTTTACACAGGAAACGGAACCGAGAGTGTTTAAATAAGCCTTCGTCTTTCGGAGCAAACGAGCTAAATAATAGGTTTAAACTAACACAGATTACACAGCCGGACACCAATGTAATATTCCCTATGTCTAGCAGTGGTTCATGTTAAGCTGTTGGCATTCCTTCGATAATTTCACCTGTGTGGTTCATGTCTAAATAATACAACTTTGATTAGCGTCCCCAAAATACTTTCATATTGTCCAAGTATATTTTCAAGGCGCATCGTCTTATTAATCATATGTTTCTATGATTTAACATGAAATTATTAAATATACAAATTTTAAAGAACTTTCAACTTTTAAGTTTCAATAACAATTACAGTACAATCAGCTTGTCAGACCCTACTTCATTTTCGATAGAGGATCGGATAGGCTGATGGCTTAGATTATTTTCTTTCTTTGTTTTAAAATTGCAAAATACCAACTAAATGTTAATGAATTTATCATATTAAAGTTACAAAAGACGACTTATTACCAATCGTTGTCATGTCAGACATTTGCATCGGACTTACTGTTCTATCTCGTTAACTCATCGTCGCTAATCTGGTTTTTGTTTACGGTTTTTCAAGACTAGTACTGTCATTCAATGTGATTCATATCTCCTTATCTCATTGCAATTTCTGTATTTATGTGCAGTGGCTAGTTTACCCTCTGACTAAGGTGTTACATTAACATATTTCTAGTTGACTCCACCTTTCTGAATTTCTTAAATAAGTTTGCCTGTTTGGTATTTGGCTAGATAGTAATTCTTTGAAAAGCGTTATTGACACTCTTGTCCATTGTCCAGGTGTGATTACCGTAGGGCCGGTATTTACAATCCGATTCTTAGAATTAAGTATAAATATACAGAATATTCTTACAACTGTTATTTACGGTATCCGGACATAAGCCCCCCAGGAGATACCCCCCCCCCAATGAAAAAAGAAATAAACATTTGGACAATTGCCCTCCCCCCCCAGTAGAAATGACAGGTAGGACACAAGCCCCCCAGTGCTTGTCATGTCGGGAGGTCATGGGTTCGAACCCCACTGGGAGCGTTCCTTTGATCTCCCTCAAAGACACCAAGTACTGGTTATAGTCCCAGGAAACGGACTCGAGAGCGTTTATATAAGCCTACGGCTTTCGATGCAATCGAGCTTAAATAAATAGGTTTAAACTAAACTAAGCCCCCCAGTGCTTATTTTTCATCTGGACATTTGCCCCCCAGTGCTTATTTTAGAAGTAGACATTTGCCCCCCAGTGCTTATTTCATATGTTCTAATATATTATTATTGATAATTCTTTTGATTGATTAATTTAAGAACAATTAAAAAAATTTAAGATGTTTGTTTTACCTAAGCAACTATGCACTACTGCTCTTACCCACATATGTCTTTGATCATCTTCTCACCATATTCATAAAAGGGCATAATTAGTATCCACTTTGATCCCTTTAACATACTAGTTGTTGGGCGACTTTCTCAGCAGGGGCCTGGTTAATTGGTGACCATGACTGTAGTGTTTGAGCTTATTGATTACATATGATATAAGCACTGGGGGAGGGGGCAAATATCCAGATGCAAAATAAGCACTGGGGGTGGGGCTTATGTCCTTCCTGTCATTTCTACTGGGGGCAATTGTCCAAATGTTCATTTATTTATTGGTGGGCTTATGTCCTGGGGGCTTGTGTCCTACAATCGTAATTTACGTAAACTACTTGGAAGTTAAGTCTAGCGTGGCAGTTCACACCAACAAGTTTATTATTATTTGTTTTAATGATACAAGCATCATTTAAGCCTGCATATATGCAAGCTTTCAGGTATTTGTATTGAGTCTCTTTATTGAGTCTCTTTATGAGTCTGAAACTGTTCTTTATTCTTATAGTCCGGCAGAAAAGTGGCCTTTTTTCACTAAACCCGACCTTGAGGTGTATAGTAAAGCTTAAAGTGTTTTTTATTAGGGGACATGATGAAGAATCCAAATGATGCCGGGCTGGTATCTTTGAGGGTTTTGGGAAAATCAAGATGGCGTCCAAGATGCAGGCTATTTTAAGTTTCATTTGTCTAAACATATAGATATGCACTGTTGTATGTATTATCATGACATGTTGATAGTGTTATACATGTAAATATGAATATAGATGTGCAACGTGTGTTATATTTGTAAAGAAACAGCAACTTCGTCAAAGGTATGATTTTGTGTGACAAAATACCGGTGTCATAAATGTCAAATGATCAGGTCACATTTTTCAAACATCATGGTATAAAGTAGTATGTATACAAGTTTAGATCATGTTGCGAGTTGTTGTCTAGCATAAAGTGATTTGTTATGTTAATTTAAGTTCAATTCCCATTTTTGTCTTTCATACCAACAATTAAATAACGCAATGAAGTAGTATTCTCCATCTTTCCTTTCTCATCGACAAAGTAAGTTATCTAACGGGCATGTTTTGTCTGCTCATTGTTACACTGTATTATGTCAACCTGAACCTTTTGACAAGCGCAAAAGATAGTACATGGTAGTCACGCTTGATTACATGAGCAACGATATGTTGAACATGGGCTATCGCAACATTTGCTGATACTGTAATGAGTAAAAGGTTTTTTGACGCCTCGTCCTTTCGTCAACTATAATCACATGGATTCAGAATTGGGGGGTCTCCATAGAATGCGTGTTTCCATATACGCGCCTGTATGTGAGCACGTTTCACATTTTCATAGTGGTTTGCGGCAAGCTTTCTAGCGTTGGCATATCCTTACCTGACTTGCCTACCCTGGCTGCCAAAAAGGGTTTGTTTTGTAATAGACATTTCCTCTGTATCAGGCTTTCCATAGCAAGCTGACACAAATCTGGTCGCTTCCTTCACAACTTCTTTCATACAAACGTTCATATCGCCGAACAGACTGATGGAGTTGAAAGCGTTCAGCTTCTTAATAACTGTACCCTTACCGATACCAAAATATCTAGCCACAGTGTCACATCCGGAGATAGCGTGAGCAGACAGCAAGTCGGTTGCGATATTTTTATGCTTTTGGGCACTTTTGCGAATGTCTATAACTGCTATTTCTCTCACTGGTGATTCCATGATTACCAATAATGAGTTTTAGGACAACATAGTAATGTAACAACAAAATAAACACGTCTGTATTATCGGCTACCACAGAAATGCCAGTATGTTCTGCTTCTACAGCATCAACCATTTGCCTTTTCATAATCACGTCAGCTTTTTGTGGATTGTTTATAAATCAACTCGATTGATTATGACACCTTTATATATTTAAGTGGCCGTATCATTATCTCCTGTAACGACCAACTTGTGTGTTTGAGTGCACACGAGGTGAAACTCTTTATCCGGGCCAAAAACTTTGCAAATCAGAGAGATCAGCTGTTGTTTGTTCTCAGTGAAACCTAGTATAACAGTCTGTGCTGGTAATGACATGTCACCCGTTAGTTTGTACACCCTTGAGACATTGGATTGTCTATCTTACCTCGCAATACTCTTGGTGCTGAACTCCATGCATCGGTCAAACACTAAGTAGACATCAAATTTATTCAGCTTTTGTTTTATATAAGACTTAAAGTTGTCAATATAGTCATGTATCTTTCCGTGTAATGGCCAGTGAATGACATATAGGACAGCAGAACCATCTATTACTTAACACGTGATCTGGATTTCAATATGCCGCTCAGACACTTCTACTTTTAATTGATTATTTAGCACCGATTTGGTTTTTCCTATTCTGAGTTCCCCTGTTTCAGTAAACAGAGCAGTAGGTACTGGAGCCAATTCATGTTTTAGTATATGGTTAATGTCAATTTGCCTAGAACTAGCATGTAAGCCAATCACTCTTGAATCAATCAGATTGGTGTCATACACGTTGGTGTCTGCAACCCTAATGTGCTTTCTAGACACAACCAGGCTTTCAACATTTCTAGATATTGACCCGTACATATTGTCCGGCCATGCGTTTTCAAATTCCATCCATTTACCAACATCTATTGCTTCATCAACATTATCAGAAGTGGATGTTATTGTTATAGTCACAATGTTCACTAGACTGGGCGGATGCTTGCTTTGATCAAACGGATCAATACATTCTGTCAACTTCCTATAAATAGTTGCTTTATCCTTGGCATCTGCATTAATCCTTTCCCGCTTTTCTTCTGTGTGCTGTTCATCAGTGTCCACTAAATTGGCACTGATCATTTCTCTCAGATCTCATTGCATCCTGCTGCAAATATGCAGGCTAAAACTCAAAACCTTGAGATTTTCAGGTTAAAGTGTTGAACCTATACTTCCCTTCTTGCCATGGCCATATCTCATAAAAGTTGTTTCTATGAACGTGTCGCTCCATATGGTATTAATCAAAGTTATTTGTGTAAACGGTTTTTATTGTTATTTAATGTTTTTGGAACATAATTAGGAATTATAATTAATGTATTTGTGTAGTTCATGCTTACTCGATGTGAATCAAACGGGTGTAAATCATTTTTGCTGAACGACTTTGTGTACATTATGTTCGCACCTAGTGTATTATGCAGTACATTTGTATGTTAATTATTGTTTCTAATTTTTCTTGACTGAAATCTCTGCATGTATAGGTATATAATACATTTAAGGGTTTTAGTGTATAATTTTGAATCGTCTTTACAAAATGCCATTAAAAAGACAATTAGTTCAGTTTGTATAGCATGACATTCCGATTCAATGTAGAGGAATGGAATTTTAAATGCAATTATTTGCATAAGCGACCATATTGGCAGCCATCTTGCGTATAATCTGGAATTTGATTTCTATAAATTCACTTCGAAAACATTTACAATCATAACATCATTCTATTTTAGGCCGTAAAGATCCAAAATAATGGATTAAGTCATGATTATATCACGAAATACGTTAACATGCTGAAAACAGCGGCCATCTTGGACGCCATCTTGGATTTCTCAAAACAATCAAAGATTCCAGCCCGGCATCATTTGGTTTCTTCATCAGTAACATGTCCCCTAACTAAAAAAACGCTTTAATATTTACTATGCACCTCAATGTCGGGTATATGTTATTTTCTGCCGGACTATTTAGTCTAAGAATGGGTTGGTGAATACCGGCCCAGGTTCTTCAAAATGGCATTCGCAGTTTGCTAGCGGTTTCTGGCTCGAACGAATTCATGTGATTTATCTTCGGTAATCTCATACAAAACTAGAATGTGTATAAACATAAACAATAGTACTTCGTAAAACAACTATCAAATAAATATTTATTAGTATCACATTAAGGTACCTCATGTTAATGTTGACTGAAAATATCATGCAATGCATACCTAGTCTCAAAGTGTATGCAAATATGAATTTGTTCTAAGAAACATGTCTTAATGGAATATTATCTGTATAGATAGTATTGCGCACTACATCAAATAACAGTATACCATTATTTAAGTTAAATTCTATCTAGGTGGGTATGTATTTATATATAGCAAACACATCACCGATAGAAAAAAAGTACTTTAATACTAAACATATATATTTATATACACAGCTCAATGCTTATATTTTATATGGTTGTCGAGTTATTTCATTTCATTTTTGCTGAATGACAAAATTACGGGAGGGTGCATACTGAAAGACAAAAGGAAAAGAAAAAAACTGATTGTGTATACCATGTTCATTATTATATTTTATGTAGTTATTGAGAAACTATGAGTCGTGTTCTGAGAAAACTGGGCAAAATGCATGTGCATCATCCCAGATTAGCCTGTGCAGTTCGCACAGGTTTATCCGGGACAAAACTTTCCGCCTAAACTGGATTTTCGCTAAGAAGAGACATTATTTTAACGAAAAATTCCATAAAAGCGGAAATTGTCGTCCCTGATCTTGGATGACAATTTACGCACAAGCATTATTCCCAGTTTTCTCAGAACACGACACATCTGGTTAAACAGATGTCATGCATAATGCTCACATTGCATTCAGGCATTATAAGTTCACAAAGTTTCATCTTCTAATTTAGTACTTTTCGAGAAATCAAAGCATCCAGTTTTTGGATTGACGGTCAGACAGACGTACGGTTAAACTTAAATACCCTACGGTGAAACCAGTTGGGGCTTTATTATTGATATACATTTCAAAAATCATGTACGGACAAACTCAACAAGCCTTTTTCGGGTAGGACGTATTGGTAAGAGTCGGGGTAACTTGAAAAAAACGTATAGTTTTGCATAATGACAAAAGTAAACAAAACTTCATACTTTTGGATATTACACAATTCGCACGGGAAGCTGATATGCAGATACTCGCTGGGAACGTATTTGTTTGTAAAACTACTAACTTAGTACTTAGTGTCGAACATTTTAAATATTTTAATTCATTTGTCTGTGTTGATTTCATTACTTTTTAGATCACATGTACCCAGTGTGCTCATGGTGACCTCTTTAGGGAGTGTTCTTCTGTTGTGCATCGTTCATAGTGCGTCATTTTTTGTTATTAAACAAAATTCAATTCCGAAACCTCTTAGCACATTGTAACAATTCTTCTCATGAATGCCCATTTGGTGATCTTCTTTTCGAGTAGTTCAGATTGTTCCTGTCCGCAGCATATGTATGCAATCTGAACTAAAATAGCTATTTAATTAAAAAATTGCGCTTCCAAATACTTTTGCTATTTAATCTCAATAGTAAGGAGGGAATACATACTTGGTGTATAATAGACAGACAAACACACAGTTTATTTCGCCTTGCACAATGCACATCGTCAACAACACATAGTGAAAATAGTACAGTTTGTAAATTGTAATAGGCACAAAGTTTTCTACATATTTACAAATCATTTGCTTTATATTAATAGCGAGTAAAGTGACGTGACCACAAATTAAATATAACAACAACAGTTGTTTCTTTTACAAAATACATACTTGTATTCGTTCTGTTTAATTACTCGATTGCAGTTAACTTAAATATTTCTACATAGGCAACATGTTTTTATGCATTTTTTCTAATGTTTTTCAAACGCCGAGAAAATAAAAATTAAGTGAAATTCATCTTCAATATCGGTCGAATCGCAACAATACAGTATCGTTGGTTTCTAGAAATGATTTCTCTTGCATAACGACCGGTTTGAATATGTAATGGGTGGGCTGACAATTTTAATCTAGTGAAAAGATATCTCAAACTTCTTGGTAGAATGTCTACGAAGGACTCATATTCAAAGTTGATTTTAAAACTTCGATAAACATCTAACTGTTGTTTTAACGTTCTATACCAGTCCGGTGTAAAGTAATCATATACATGTACTCTGCGTTTAAATTCATCTACAAATGTGTTAATGTCCATATTTAAATAATTTATATCCTCAAATGCATAACTGATACCATAGTCATCAAGCATTTTTGTTAACATTAAATATCCAATAACGACAGCCGTTGTGATAATCTGAAACGGCCAAGTTGTATATGGTTTTAATAATGATATTTTTAGATCTACATATCTTAAACAAATATTTAATGACATGGTATATTTTTGTAAATACATGGGGGTATCTTCCCAGCTCAACATAGAAACATACATTACTTGTGTTAAGTTTAACCTTTAATAATCGTTTAAAAAATTTCAAATGGATTATTTCTAATTCCTTAGATTTAGTATAGCCCCAAACTTCCGAAGCATAGTTTAAAATGGAACCAACAAATGCGTCAAATAGTTGACAAAGTATTGTTGGCTTTAAGTCATAGTCATGACATTAGCTAATAAAATATTCATTGCTTTTTATGTTTTACCCGTTAGGTGTTCTTAAATCATAAGGACACTTCCAGTTTAATTTAAAATCGTTCACAATTTGAATGACATGTCCATTTTAAGTCCATTTTTGATTGGGCGATAATCCGCCTCTTTCCCGAAATACCGTAATTTTTGTTTTCTCTGTATTAACTTTTAATCGACATAAATTGCAATAATAATGTATTATATCTATATGATTTTGAATTTCATCTGGCGATTTATCTGCAATAGCCATATTATCAGCCAATAACAGTAAAATCAAGACAATGTCGTTAATATGCAATCCGGTTTGAAAATCATTAAAAAAAACTCGACATCTTCTTCAACAAAGAAAATAAGAATTGGGACATACCCCCCCTGCCGGAGCACCACTGCGTATTTTTCAATTCAATTCAATGTTCCATTAAAGTCTTATTCGCAATACATATACAATTCTTGACTAACAATTTACTGCCACATGGTTAAAACCTACTTCTATTAAAAGTAGTTATTATATCTAAGACTATGTGGTATTATTTACACTTGGCAATATTTTTTTTTTAATAAACTTTATTTACCTCGTCTTTAGGTATGTGTAGGTCGAGGCCATCCTACTCCATGACTTACAAACATTATGTGTTAGTAGCAATCGAATACAGTTGTGTTAGTATACAGCTAAAGGGTTTGCAAGTTTATAAACAGAATGCAAGTTTATAAACAGTGTACAATGTATGCATGTGTACATAGTAAATGAAAATCTTCATAAAACCACAGAAAAAAACAAGTAGCAATTATACTTTCTATATAAGACAGGTAAGTTTATACATAATATGGATATTTGTACTACACATCATTGTTTTCTAATAAAAATGGTAAATAAAGTGTAGATTTGAAAAGAAAAAAAAATGTGAAATCAACACCACAGGGTATAGTTAGAATATTCATTTCAGTGCACATCAATGTAAAGCAAGTATATTTTTAGTTATGGGTTCATTGTTTTAATAATCTTACAACTGACCAATTTGGAAATTCCAAATCTTGGGAGATGGTGTGCTTTTGAATTTCCCATGCTAGTTGTTTTTAAGCCCTGGTACTGTTGGGATTTTATTGTGTTTTTTTTTTACAAATAAAAACATACCTCTTTATTTCAAGAAATAAATATTAATGGGGGTCATTTTATCAGAACAAATTCCAATGAGCACATCTTGACAAGAAATGTTGCGCAAATTGATGCTGTTTAGAATCAATGAGTGTTTTATATAGTTAATAATAGCTTGAATGTGTTCACATTCCCAGAAAAGATGAGTTAGGGTTTCTTCATGTTTTTTTTACAAAAAGAACATAGATTGTCATTTACAATTTTCATTTTATATAACAGAGATTTTGTACCCAAGATTCTGTGAACAATTCTAGTTTGAAGCCATTGTATATATGTATCTCTGGAGTTAAAAAAAAAAACAACAAAGTTATGTGTAAACTTCATATCAATATTATTAAATATTTCATTCCATTTATAATGACTTGTAGGTTTTTCTTCATTAACTGTGTATGTGCTATATATTGATTTATTTTGGTTTTGCTTTAAAACAATCACATTCAGATAGGAAGAGATAAATACTCCAGCGGTGTTTGGCTTGTTAACAGAAGCAAAACTTGACTTTGTAATGAAATCTGATACAGTTCTTTTTACTCCTTCATAGAATATTTGTTTGGTCTTCTCCAATGTAATTCTCAATATCATTCTTGGTCTTGAACCCTTCAGAGGTACATACTATGTCTCTTACAAGTCTAAATCCTCTTTC
Source organism: Dreissena rostriformis (assembly GCA_007657795.1). Lineage (NCBI taxonomy): Eukaryota > Metazoa > Mollusca > Bivalvia > Myida > Dreissenidae > Dreissena > Dreissena rostriformis. The sequence continues at coordinate 64,948 of VMBQ01004597.1, forward strand.
ATACATGTTCTTTTCATAAATGCATTCAAACCAATTTTAAAGTTGTCATTTTAAAATAATGGCATGTTCAATACATCATCAAATGTACAAACCTTAAATTTATTAACATATATGCTATAATAATTAAGAACATCTTTCCAAAGTTGGTTACTTAATCTTTTGACAATTTTTTGTACATATGCATTACCCATATTTAACATTTTTTGAACATCAAACAATGAATAGACTAATAGAAAGCTTTTAACCGTACATAGTGCAAGTTTCTTTATCCATGTTAACTTCATACATTTTTCGAATGAGTAAATATCTATCATACTGAGGCCCCAGTCTTCATAAGGTTTGATAAGAACATTGTGTTTAATTTGTAAAGGGCCGTCCCAGATGAAGATGTAAAAATAATTGTGTATTTGCTTTAATACATGTAATCCTGGGCTAGGACGAGCAATAAATAAATGTGTAAAAAGGGGGAGTAACGTGGATTTAACTACAGTTATCTTCCATAATGGTGAGATATTTAAAAAAAAATATGATATATTGTAACTTTGTCAATTTGCTAGAATAATTATAATCAATCATTTTCTCTAGGTTGACATCAAATATGATACCTAGTACTTTGAAATTGGTTGAACCCCACATTAGTTTGTATTTAGTTTTAATTGAGTGTGTACTATATTTCTTGGAGCCTATCCATATGCGTTTTGTTTTGTCATAGTTAATTTTTAGTCCAGATTCCAGGGCAAAGGTATGCAATAGATCAAGTGCAGTATTAAGAAAAAGTTCAGAACCGTCTAATAAAAGTGATGTGTCGTCTTCAAATTGGGAAATTTTATATTAAATGTTTTCAAATAATATTCCTTTAATTTGTTTTGAGTTTCGTATTTTGATTGCCAGTATTTCAGCACACAGTTAAAAATGTAAGAACTGAAATGTCCTCTTTCAATAATGAAGGATTCTGACAGGAATCCATTGATCTGAATGGCTGACATAGTGTTGTATAAGAAAAGAGAGATCCATTTTCTGAATATTGGACCAAAATTAATATGAATTAGAGTTTTTTCGATGAAATTGAATGCCAATGAGTCGAATGCCTTTTCGAAGTCTAACGTTAGTAAAAGTCCCGGGATCTTGTTATTTTCTGTATATTTTAGGATATCATACAATAGTCTTGTATTTTCACCTATAAATCTTTCTTTTATAAATCCAGTCTGATCTTTGGAAATTAACTTGTCAAGTACTGTTTTAAGCCTGTTTGCAATTGTGCCTGAAGCTATTTTGTAAACAACATTTAAGAGTGTTAATGGTCTAAGATTGTTTAAAAAGTGTCTTGGCTTATCTTGATTGACATAGTTCTGGAAATAAAAGCATAATTAAGACTTCTTAAAATGAAATACTTTAGGTCTTTCCAGAAAACTTAAAAAAATCTGTTGTGAAGCCATCTGAACCAGGGCTTTTAAACTAAATGTTTCATGTTTTTAAGGGTAGCTGAGATTTCTTCCATTGTCAATTTGCACTCTAATGCTTGAGCTTCATCGTTATTCAATTTTGTACCATGTATAAAACTAACTTCAGCAAAAATAGCGTTATCACTTTCTTTTGTTTCATCCTTTGAGAATAAGGTCTTATAAAATGTGGCAGCTTCTGCTAAAATATCATTTTGATCATATATATTTTGGCCATTATTATTTATAATATAAGGTATTGTTTTACTAGATGAGTGCTGTTTGTCCACATTGCAAAAGTATTAAGTGGGTTTTTCGCTTTCATCAATCCATTTTGATGAAGTTCTTCAATATTGTATTCAGTAATATTTTTTTTCTAGAATTTCATTTTTTTTATAATGAGATCTTCCCTGTCCATCTTCTGTTTAGATCTGTATGATGAGAATGAGATGGTTTTGCCCCTGATTTCCATTAACAAGGTTTCTAAAAATAGCTGGTCATTTATGGTAAACTGAATCTCACTATAATCATCAATCGTGTTCAAAGAGTCAATATTGTATACAGGCAGACAATATTGTTTTTTGATTTCTCCAATTTTTATTTTCATGCAATCGAGATATTCTTGATCATGTAACAGAGAGTTATTGAATGTTCAGAGTCCTTTACCATGGGTTGTTTCACGGATTTTTAATTCTAATGTTATAGCTGAATGATCAGATTTGTAGCTTGATTGTATATCAGATTTTCTTATATTTTGAACAAGATTACTAGTGACAAGGAAGAAAGCCAGCCTACCTTGTTGAAGAGTGTTTGGTTTTCTCCAAGTGTATTGATTAATAGTGCCATTCATAAGTCTTAAACTGTCTATCAAGTCTCTATCATGCATTGCAGAAGATAACAATTCTCTTGACTTTTTATTATTGTTAAGATTTTTGTAATGGGCATACTCTAATTTAGAATCCAATACAAGATTAAAATCCCCACAGATAATATAGGTATCATTTCCAAAGTTGTCTATGTCTGAAAGAATTCGTTGTATAAGTTTGGTATATCAATGTTAGGTCCATACAGGGTGCATAGCGTAAATCTTTTTGTATCAAATGTTATATCTAAAAGTAACAAGTTCCCAGACTGGTCCTTTTTTATGGCATGAACAATTACTGGTATATTCTTTTGAAATAATATGCAGACACCTTTTGAGTTTGAATTACCATGGCTAAAATAGCATTCACCATCCCATTGAGTATAAAGTTGTTTTTCTAAAGATGGAGTGAAGTGGCAATCTTGTAAACAATATATATGTGCTTTGATTTTTGTTTAAACAAAAATTAAATACATCATTACGTTTTTAACAGTCATTAAGACCAAGGCAGTTGTAAGAAAGTATTTTAAGATCAGTCATCAGTAAATAAGCTGATTATATCCCGTTTATGTATTATACAAACATGAACCCAATGATACATAATCATGAAACAATGACCAGTATTTTTTCATAATTGCAATGCACAGTACAGACAAAAATAGTTTGTTTATTACACTTGTGGTTTGAACAGTATTTGTATAGAACGTGAAACACATGAGCAAAGTACAACACAGTTTGCTGTTTTTTGCATAAATAATACTCAGTTTAAAAAAACCCTAACCCAATAGCAAGCGTTTTTAGTCGGTATCATCATAGCTATTTATGGTACATTGGTTAAAAGAAGCCAATAGTGTAATAGTGTTTCATTTCAACAAAAAGACAACAGCAACAACAAAAAAGACACTTCTAAATGTATAGCATCTGTTATTAAAAAAGAACATGAGTTTATATTTCAACTTTAGATACATGTATTTTTCGATTTCTAAATAGACATAGTAGATTACTTTTACTTAAAATCTACGAAGATAAAGTACAAAATAGCAGTATGATGTTAAAATTGAATTTCTTACTGTTTATAAATGGGCCTGGTATTTCCGCACTGTCTTATATGTCTATGATAGTTCACTTCTGGCGATTGGTACGGTGGTCACTAATGACGTTGTTGATATTGTCATAAATGTCAAATTTGATGCGCTCTTGGTTTTTGGTTTGAGCAAAGACAGAGCCATTGAAGAACCAGGTGGTCTCGATGGATGGGTGAAGGGACAGTCTGTTCATCAGCGCACTGTTTAGAGCCATCACGTCGTCACTTTGCAATATGGTTCATACATTAAAATACCACTTGCTTCTTAAAACCTAGACAAGTCTATAAACTATTTTACAAATGTACAGCATACAACTTAAGTATATACAATTCATTTTGGATAAAAAATATTCCTTCTTTCTTTAAGAATACTAAAGCAGGATTTGGCTGATATATAAAGCACCCTCTCATCTGTAAATATGTATTTAAGTTTCTCAGTATCTGACATGTTGTGACAATTCGAAGTTTCAGTAACAATGTCCATTAGACTTTTCCTAATATTCACATTTAAAGGACAATGAGAAAGTACATGCATCTCATCATCCACTATGTTTTACAATGGAAACATGTTCTATTACCCAATTTAATATTTTCATATCGACCAGTTTCTAATCTAAGCGGTGCCACACCGCATCGAAACTTAGCTAATGCACTTCTATACAAAAATGGTATGCTGTCTTTAACATAAGTTTCTGTTCCAAAGTCAGTTTTAAATAATCTATACAGTCTCAATTTATTACTACCAACACCTCTAGTTCCAGTATTACTATTGACTGCACTTCTCCATTTGACAATTTCTTTTTCAAGAATCCTAGATTCTACATCATTTACAACATATTTAATATTGTTAATAGGTACATCAACTAAATCAGACATGTTTACATCTCTCAGACATGACTTTATTCTAAAATAGCTATTTTTAACATTTCTTGATTTAGACCACAAGTACATTTTCTTATTTATTCTGGAATCATTCATATTTACATTTCTAAAATGTTGTCTAATTACAGCTCCCCATTGCTTTACAATTGGTGGTTTCCAACCCATATCACCAAGAACTGCCGCATTAGGGGTGTATTTACCGACACCTAAATGATACCGCATTGCCCGATTCTGGACAGCATTAATACACGAGTAAGATTTATCGCCCCATATTGGTGCACTATAGCTGATAATAGGCCAAACCATAGAATCAAACAGCTTGGTTAAAGTGGAATATTGGAAACCTCCAAATGCTTTACTTTTCGAAATAATTAAACCTAATGCTCTAGAGGCAGACATAGCCACATTTTTTGATATTTCATGATAATCTAAAAATTCATTTAGAACGACACCAAGATATCCATAACAATCTACAATTTCCAAAGGTTGACTATCAGTGTTAAAATTAAAATCAGTTTTCATAAAACTTTTAGGTCTAAAATGGACAATTTTTTATTGTTCACAATTGATATTCATCTTATTTTGTAAACACCATGAAGATAAACAATCTAACAAAATTTGAAGGTCTTGTGCATTCTCTGCCAGTAAAACAACATAATCTGCAAATAATAAAATGCAAACTCTTTCATCACCTAGGTCAAAACCAACTTCTAATGTATTTAACATGGATACCGAATCATTTATATAGAGATTGAGCAGCATAGGGGAAAACGGGCACCCCTGCGTATGACAATAAGTCAGAATGAAGACAATGACTTACCACAATATTTAACTTTTTGATACATGTCCCGAACAATCCTAAGAATTTTACCCTGTATGCCATATTTATACATATTTAACCATAATGTATATATATAGTATCAAAACATTTCATCATGTACACAAATGTAATATATAATCTCTTATTTTTAAATACATAATTGTAAGCAAAGCAGTTTAAATTGAATGAAAAAATCACCAATACAATTCAATACATTACAACAACATCGAACACTCCAGTTTTCATAAATTTTGTACAACCGATACAAATGATAAAAACTTACTATTTCAGCCAAATATTTGAGATTTAAAAAAGTTCTCAATAATAAAATTGTGCCGAACTTTCACGAATCAAGATTAAAAAATATAGGTAACTACAACATTGCCGTAATAACTATTAAAACGTTCGCAAGACTCGCATGACATATTTTACACAAAAAAACACAGTCGACTAAATAGAAAATATTTTGGGAATTAATAGACACATATTGAAAAGAATACTATTTTATAATATTACAACAGATAATACAAGAAACAACAATTAAAAAGATGTACAACTACAATTCCGACTTTTCTACAAATTTGAAATGTTACGTCTTGAATAAGGTGTTCGTGATGAAGCAAAATATCCGCTTGTTTCTTATTTGTTTCTATTTTGTTTTGTATTATTGTATTATAATTTCAGCTGAACAAATGATAATAAACCTTATACAACGTCCTCAGATATATACACTTGAATTCCATGTTAATCTTCATAGACAAAAGATTGTTCAGAATGTACCTGTAGAGAAGTAGTTAACATCCCATTATCCGAATCAAAGCATATTTTCGGTGATACGGTTGAACTATTATTTCAAAAATTATATTTCTTTAAATACACGTTAGATATTTGTTTTCAAGTCCGACATCTGTATCGGACTGTATTTCGTTTCCTTGTTCGTTTCCAGTGCTGATTTCCATTGCGTGAGCGGTTTTTTAATTTTTACATCGTCATTTGATGCACCACTATCATAACTATCATGGCCAATGATCCTTGATTGGTTTCTTTCTTCACCTGGATTCTGGGAGGCGAATAGTCCTAGTCCAGACTCCTTTTCTCTTCTCATTTTCTGCACGAAATTCATTAACTTTAACGCTTTGATCAAGTCGAGTCCAGAAGTAGGTTTACCATCTGACTGAAGACTTTCATTAACGTCTTCGATGTCGACTCCAGATTTCTTCATTTCTTTCATAACTTCGCTTGCTTGGTTCTTGTCTAGATAGTACAACTTTGACAGACGTTCTTGCAGTTCTTTCACGTGGTCCAAGTGACATTTCCGTGTGGCCCTGAGGGCCGGATTCTTCATTATCGAATAAGCAGTTTGCCAACGGATTCTAGCTCGAACAAATGCAAGTGCCTTCTCTCTGGTAATTTCTGTAATGTTAGCAACGATAATGTGTATTATTTTCAAATATAGCTAAAAAATCATTGCGTCATATCGCAAAATTAAATAAACATTTTAGTTGTGTTTATTAATCAACAATACAAACATTTTTTGGACATATTGGTATGATTATGGCATTCAGTATGTTAAAGATATTATTAAAGACTGTGAACAGTTTTGTCATTACAAGAGCTACAAATCAAAATGAATAAACCAGTAATTTTTTACGTTATGAAGGCATAAAAAAGCTTCTTTCACCATACTTTGCCTCGGAGAAATATATCAAACTAGAACTGTATAAAGTTAATTCATATCCCGTTTTGTCGACCTATTTAAAACCAATTATTCTAAATTCATGCAATACGTTATTATTACAAAAGTACAAAAACGCATTAAGGATATATCTGATAGCTTAAATAATGCAAATATACAAATAGTTATTAACTGCAAAATGTTTCTCCTGGGTGATACAAATGAACCGTTAAATTACAAATACTATATTCTTTTCATGGAAGTAAAACAGTACATTTTTGAATTCAAAAGGAAAGAAGTTATCCCAAATTTTCAGGGATTTTAAGCTAGCCTAAGATTTGCTTTAAATGTTTATGCAAACACAACAAGTGAATCAAATATAGCAGTTTTTTTTTGATAATTATAATACTATTATGTAATTTATAATTTTATTAATACAAAAATAATTGTTGTCAACCCAGCAACTCTCATTATGTATGAAATTGATAATTACATTTACAAAAAACTGCTGTATACCTAGCATCCATCATTAAATAGGAAACTTGCAAATTCTGTTTTCTTGCTTATAAAGTAAGTCTTTGTAATTCGTATATTCGATTGAAAATAATAATTGATTGTGTTATAAAAATGCATTCTTTGTGTAAAGTCACATTTTTGTGCATTATGTCCATTAAAGAACTGCGTTTTAACTAGCATCAGTATGTAAGAAACTTGCAAATAGTGTTTACTGGATTAAGTCTGTGTAATTTGCATATTGTATTGATGTACATTTGTACTGTTTGTGTAAAGTCATATGGTAATATAAGTATATGCATGCATATGTCTTTGCAAATTGATTGTATATACACATAATACGACATGAATAAAATCATTGAAACAAAATCAAAAAATGAACATTTGATTGACAATAAAGTTTGTTATAAAGACAGTTGCATAATGATATATGTTACATGTAACTTAAATAATCAAGTAATCCATCAATATCACAGTAATGTTGGCATAATATTTTTTTGCAAAGGTATTAAAAGCGTGAATTCATGAACCGTAAATCGTTGTCAATTTTAGTACAGCACAAAGCGTCAGGGTTTTATTAAAATACTATAGTTTCGTATGGTTTATTTAATTTTGGATAAATGTATCATTTAATCGATAATTAACCAAGGATAAAAAAGTTTTCATCACCTACACATTGGTTTAGCCATGCATAATGTACGCCTAAGGGATGCAACAGATTTTGCCCAAGAATGTGTATTTGATTTATTTATCAAATTCTAGCACATGTGGCTATAAACGCACTTGACATACTTGTGATCTTCTAACTAAATAATTTTCAACCAATACCTTATTACATTAATGGCTCTTTTAGTTTTCAAGGATGTTCTTCCAAGTTCCCCATATACACAATAATTATGTGTTTGAATTTTTACGGCTAGTAGTTTTTTACATACATTTAAGAGGACTCTTTCAATTGTCATTGACTCAGTTTAGCCCCATATTTCTGACCCATAATTTAAAATAAGTAAAACAAGCTGATCAAACAACTCTAATTTGGTATGTATTGAAATTGTTGGAAAATTTACTAAGTATGAGTTCAGCTTAAAAAACAGCCTTCGAGGCTTGGCTTGCAAGTGTTTCAAAAGTATATGCAAAAAAAAAACCTTGTAGTGAATACAATTCCAAAGTATGTTAGTGATTTAACAATTTCTTATGGTTGGTTTTTGTATACAAATCTAATATTCCTCCTTAGTTGTCCGCCCTTTTTAAAAACCATCACCTTTGTTTTAATTGTGTTAACATAACAATTTCCACCTATCACAATATTCCTCCAACAGAGACAAACCTTTAATTAGTTCTTCCTTTGATTCTGCCATAATTACAATGTCATATGCATATAACAACACAAATAATTTTAGCATACCAATATCAATTCATTTAAAAACATTTAACATATAATGTTTTTCTAAGTCATTCAAATAAATAGAAAATAGGAATGGTGATAATGATTCCCCTTGTCTCACACCTAAAAAAGGGAAAAATCTTCATTTCTCATTGTGTTACCTAATTTTATTCTTGATTTCACATGGGTATACATAGATTTGATGATATTAAGCATTTTTCCTCTAACGCCTAGCTTCAACAGTTTAAACCAAATGATATCCCTCACCAAATAAACGAACGCTTTGATGACATCAACATATATGGCATACAATCTTTTTTGTTCGCTTAATAAATAATTTATGACACCATATAAAACAAAAATATTATCAACAGTTCCCATATTTTGCCTGAATCCTGCCTGTGACTCCATATAGACATGACAGTTTTCAGCCCAATTGTTAAGTTATTGTTAATGACCTGAGTGAATAATATCCCAAAAGTACTTAATAATGTTATCCCTCTGTTATTATTTACATCCTGCTTATCACCTTTTTTATGTAAAGGAATAATAAAACCCTCACACCACCCTTCAGGAAAATGGCCATATTAAATAAAGTACAAACAACCTTTAAAAAACCTTTACTACTTATTCCAAATTAAAAAAAAAACAACTAATTCAGCAGATAATCATGCCCACCTGATTTACAATTATGTATTTGCTTACAAGTACTAATAACTTATTGATCAGTGAATGCTACATTTAACTCATTAAACATTATATTTAATTCTCCATTTAAGTACCGGACCTGATAAAACAACACATCTTCATCAGCTTGATAAAATCTAGAGTCAGGATCATAAATTGATTTAAAATAGTTTAAAAACTTCCTTTCGTAAGACGTGAGAAAACAAAAACAAAACACGTATAAAGCAGAGAAAGAACCAATTTGTACGATACCAGCTCGCTCTGGATCAGCAACGGCCTCATCTCTTTTCTTCTTTCCCACCATTAATATCCGTACGAACATAAGCATAACTGGATGGGTATGTGCACATTCCACGTGTAAGAAACCACAATAGGCAGCGAATCCTGAAACAATAGCATCAGTAAAAACATGTACTGCCTCAGTCACATAATGTTCTCTTTGAAAGAATCTGCAGGAAAGTACCTAATTCTGATATGCGATATGTATTGAACGTTAATACCAGACGCATACGTATTACTAGGCAAACTACTATGAATGTAAACATAATATAGATTTTATTTACCATGCTTGATATCGGTATTGCAGGGATGTACTTAAATCACTAAACGATAATTAAAGAAATTCACCTATTTCAGAAATCAAATTAAAGCAAATGAACACCTTGGAAACAACAAAAATGTAAACACGCAGACCTGGATCCTTCATCTGGAACCTCCTGGGGAGGGCGCTGTTGTCGAGACGCGGCAGGAAGATGGCCCCAATAACGATAGACTTAATGATCCGCATAAGGCACGATAGTAAACCGATGAAGACGTTGTAGAAGAACATGAAGAACGAAAAGATAAACAGAGCACGTCTGAAAGTAAATTAAGGTAATGTGTTCAAATGTACAAGGATTAGGCAGAGCGTCTAAAATTATAGTTTCGGTAAATATGTTCTATAAGAAAGAAAATAAAAAAAAATAAAAAAAGCAATAACTGAAAAAGAGCACATGCAACAAATTGTTAAGTCAACATGGTTTATTTTGAACAATATACTGGACACTTAATAAGGTGTGTTTGAAAGGAAATTATATGCCAAGCGTGCATGAGTTTTAGATGCGGATTTTGAGAAGAAATTGTATCAAGACCAGACATCCATGAAGGCCATATTTCATGCAACGCCTTGTCCAGATNATGCAACGCCTTGTCCAGATGGCGTAGATGAGAAATAAAGAAAAGAAAATTGGGAAGGAAAAGCTGAATAGAAAGCGTTTGTAATTTTATTTAAAGTTCAGTTGTTTGGAGAACATTGATAACAAAAAGCTGAATTACATACAATTAATAGTTCAGTACTCTTTACTGAGTAATTGAAAAGAGTGTACCCATAATGAATTTAAAGCTAAAGTGTATAAATAACACGAGATAGACAAATCTGAAATAAACCTCTCTGAAACTTTCTTTTTAAATAAATATGTCAGACAGATGCAGAATGTATCAAACAGCAAAAAGATAGAATTTCGCGAAAAAAAACATGTTGATTGGAAATGTTTATATAATATAGTTGTACTATTCTTTAGATAAGAAACACAGAGGAAAATGTATTCACCGATTGTCAATTGCCAGGAACTGACCCCGTCCTTGCAGAAACACAAACTTCGCGGACAATTTCTGTGCCACCATTAGGATAATTGTCATCATAAAGCCTGGCCTGAAAATAAAATAAAGTCATTTGAGACTTATATGTGGCTTGTTCTGAGACTTTTGGTACTAATTCGGCAAGCCTCATAATGACAAAACTCATCCGAAATGACGTCGCTAAACTTGCGCTTAATTGTGTATAATTGTCTAATGTTTTCTGTGATTTTAGCGTTTATCGTATTTAAGTTATATTAAAATCGGCACAGACTAGAATAAAACCAACATATTTAAATATGAAAACGAAAGTAAAAATGGCGACTGTGACCTCTCTCAGTTCCTATGATATTTTGTTTAAATTTTAATTTAATGAATGAAGTTTGTCAATATTTTCTCATGATTGAATGAGGGATTCCATCTTTAAATTATAGATATTTCCCACCTAAATTCTTCTCCAATAAAATCACTTTTTTTGTTTTTGAGAAATTACTATCTGGAAATTCACCTTCAGTCATTGTCTGTCACTATTCAAGACTCTATAACGCTCAAAATCAACGAAAATTTCGTAATATATTTCGTAAAATAAAGTTAACATATTAATAATCAGTGTCCCTTATAGCAATAGCCAAACTTGCAACGCTAGAAGTGGTCCGGTAACATAGATTTAACACGATACAAAATGCTCTTTTTATTTTTGTGTGGCACAATTAATTCCATTTTAATTTCCCGCACACTGATTATTTATATGTTCACTTTATTTTACGAAATGTATTACGAAATTTTGGTTGATTTTGAGCGTTATAGAGGCTTTAAAAGTGAAAGTTAAATGTGATTTTTATGTTGCCAATATATCAAGATACAGTCTTTTGGAAGTGAGGATGGAAACTATCATACTTGAAATTACTTTGTACAAATATTCATAATTCTTGTGCAGGGAGTGGCACATATATGCAATGTGTCGTGTTCTGAGAAAACTGGGCATAATACTTGTGCGTAAATTGTCATCCCAGATTAGCCTGTGCAGTCCGCACAGGCTAATCAGGGACGACGATTTCCGCTTTTATGGAATATTTCGTTTAAATGATGTCTCTTCTTAGTGAAAATCCAGTTTAGGCGGAAAGTGTCGTCCCGGATTAGCCTGTGCGGCTTGTACAGGCTAATCTGGGAAGACATTTTACGCACATGCATTATGCCCAGTTTTCTCAGAACACGACACAAATAAGAGTTCATTGATAATCTGCATAAATAATGAAGTTGAAAAAAAAATAAAAATAAATATACTTTCAATAAATAACTCAATGCATACCACGAGGTGTTCAGAATATCGAGTAACCACTGCGTGTATCCCTCGGTCAAGATTATAATTAGCACGCACAAGGCCACAGCGCCAATCAAGAAAAAGAAGAGATGTAAGAAAAAACCTGCAACACAAAACACACACACACACACACACACACACACATATATATATATATATATATATATATATATATATATATGATCTGATACGTGTTGCCATTTAATACCATTTTTTATTAAACAGGTCAGAAATTATTTAAGAAAGTGAGCCTTTTAACCTGTTTCGTAATCATAAAACCTTTAAAATGTTCACATAGCGTGATGTCACTTGCAGTTGCAACATCATTTCATCAAAATATGTTTTAAGTGAAACAAACAGTAGCTAACTAAAAAGTTTAAAATAAAAGATATATACCACATGTTTTAAATAAAAATGATTGTAATCGTGATAATAAATAGTAAACAAGGCGTAGCCTGCGATAAATAAAAATGTGACTTTTTAAACGTCGCTGTCTATGTCATGTCACGTTATCTCTTATTAGGTTGTGTAACTGTGTGCCCTCCGATTAAATTGTATAAATGCCCTCTGATCATATATTATATTTATTTTAGTGAATCAATTATCCAATCAGTTAATGTTTGTCCACACCTGTGACAATATCAATAAATATATTTGTACATATGTTATTCCTGTTACACGAAGATAATAAAATGTACTATATTTGATGATTACAAAGTGTGAAACGTTATAGGCATTTTATATAGAAGTAAATGAAAATTTGTTCAGGTTTATTGTTCGAAATCCGTGGGGGAGATAAGACACAAATTAAATGGACATTTAATGAAATGACAAGATTTATACAAAATTTTACTCCACGCTTTTAAACAAAATAAATACTAGTTTCTTACAATTCATTTTATATTAACGGCGTTATGAGATTGGTTAGTCAAAGAATTCGTTTTTATTAATAATATTTTATAAATTCATTAATTCAACACCAACACGACTTCCCAGCACGTGTTTAAAAGAGCCTCATTCTAGAAAAACTGGGCTTAATTCATGGGCTACAAGTGTCGTCCCACAGTAGCCTGTGCAGTCCGCAACGGCTAATAAGCGACGCAACTTTCCGCCTAAACTGTATTTTCGTTTAAAATAGACTACATATAAACGAAATATTACATTAAAATGGTAAGGTTTGTCCCTGATTATCATGTGCGGAACGCGCGGGCTAATCTGGAATGAAACGTTACGCACATGCATTAAACCCAGTTTTCCCAGAACGAGATTCATAATATGTCTCTTACCCCAGCCGATGTAGGCCACCTGGAACCCTGCATACTTCATACTCCCCAACTGACAACAGAAATGCACTTCATATGAGCCTCGCTCTGTGAAAAGGGGGTTTAATGCATCTGCGTAAAGTGTCGTCTCAGATATGCCGGTGCAGTCCGCACATGCTAATCAGGGACGACATTTTCCGCATAAACTCGATTTTTGCTAAGAAAGGTCTTCCTTAAAACGAAAAAAACAACAATAAAAGCGGAAAGTGTCATCCCTGATTAGCCTGTGCGGACTGTACAGACTAATCTGGGACGACACTTTAAGCACATGCATTAAACCACCTTTTCACAGAGCGCGGCTCATATCTTTTTGTCGACTTGTAAAATATGTCTTGATTAATTTTCAAACATACATGCATGATTTCAAAAGTTTGCTTTAAGGAACGAACAATATTCTGAACGCAATTAAAATGTAGAAAAAGATATGTGTCGCGTTCTGAGAAAACTGGGCAAAATGCTTTTGCGTAAAGTGTCATCCCAGATTAGCCTGTGCAGTCCGGGACGACACTTTCCGCCTAAACTTGATTTTCGCTAAGAAGAGACATTTAAAGGAAAAAATCCATAAAAGCGGAAATTGTCGTCCCGGATTAGCCTGTGCGGACTGCACGGCTAATCTGGGATGACAAAATATGCACAAGCATTTTGCCCAGTTTTCTCAGAACACGCCACATATTATCGGCAAAACGATTAATGGTTATTGGGATTTGAGCCAATACACATGATGTTCGTTCTTTTCTTAATCTTTATGTTTGTAAATAGCTCAAAATTACAACTTAATACAAAGTATGTTTTGTGTTGAATTACGTTTCTATTCTAACGAATTACAGACGAAGCCACAATACAAAATATAAAAGCAGGTGCAAAAGAAACACTTTTGAATTTAATTAATGATGCACAGTGAGATGAGCGTTATTCTCTCCTTTAAAAGCAACAGTCATTTTAAAGCGGCTTTTATCTTGAGAGTTGATTGCAGCTTCGCAAAAAAAAAATCAGGTAAATTGCGTATATTCATACATTATTCATTAACATAGTTTTGATTATTTTTCTTTACCTAAAAATATGTAGATTTTGTTTTCATTTGAACGACGCTGTCATCCATTTATAATTTACCGGTTTCAACAGAGTGGCCAGTGCAAAGCATTTGGTTCGCACTGAGGGCAAATAAAACATCATAGCATTTCAATTAAAACCAAATATTAACACGAATTTCATTAAAGAACAATAGTTCAATGAAATAAAATATAATTAATAAATCGTTAAATGATAAGTAGAACACTTAAATTGCAACATAAAGATGAACGAGATATGGCAAAATACAGCATATTTGTGGACTAAGCCAAATATAACGTTTTGTAAAGTGTCCGTACCAGAAGGGTCACGTTTGACAAGGTGGAACGGTGCGGAGTGAGTGTTATCGCCTTTATACAGGGCTAGCAGATTGGTCCTGAAAGTGCAAAGCATTTTGATATTATTATTATTGTGAATTTCGTGCATTTTTCGTTTTTCGTTTGTTTAAAATATAGCAAAATCCGCACCCAATATCTTTTTGAGTGATACCATGGTGGGAATTCAGTATCTGATTTTTATTCATTAATGGGATAAACTAATGATAAAATTACAAATAACGTCACGGGAGGCGGAAAACTACAACGGGCGAGGCATGGTAT
>VMBQ01004598.1:10304-63925 GCA_007657795.1 Dreissena rostriformis
TGAAGATTTGTTTGATCTCACCAGGCAAAATAGAGATAGAGAAGTAAATAGATACGGATTGTCTTTGATTGATTTATGCTGTACTCATAATGTTCATATTGTTAATGGCAGATTTGTAGACGACTGTAATGGTAATTTTACATGTATTGCCAACGCAGGTCATAGTGTGGTAGACTATCATATCGTATCAAGTGAATTGTTTAACTGTATCGAACACTTTTATGTACAACATAATGATGACTCTGACCATTTCCCCTTGTACGCTCAGTTAAGGTTCCGAACTTCTGAAAAATTGCAGGAGGAGCAAGTCGAGTTATCCGACACGATAAGTTATGACCGTTATATCTGGCGAAAATATGGTTATGAGACGTTCATAGAAAATTTTACGCGTAACTTCGCGTCTTTGAAAGATAACATTCTAAGTACTATCCGAACAAATGTCAACGATGCAGCTTTAAAAATAATACATGTTTATAAGATTTCTGCCGAACATATGATTTTTAGACATAATAACCCATTGCGTAAAAAACAAGAGCCTTGGTGGGATAGGCAATGCTTGTTAGCAAAACGAAAGAAATACTCTCTTCTTAGACGCTTTCGTTCGACAAATAATAACGTAGATTTTTTAAACTATAAGGTAGCTAGATCATCTTTCAAAAACATGTGCAAGGCGAAACTATGCACGTATCAACGTAAAAAACGATTTTCACTGCTAAAATCAAGCAATAATCCAAAAACGTTCTGGAAACTAGTAAGAGGGCATACAAAGCCTGAAACGGAAAGCAATTCTATCTCCCCTGGAAAATGGCGAGATTACTTTCAATCTTTACTTTACAGTAATGATCAGATTCCAATTCATAATACCCGATTTGATAACAGTGACGATTATGATGTTAATAGCCCTTTTAATAGACCAATTAGAGATGAAGAAATAAGGATCAGTATATCTAAGCTGAAAACTGGTAAATCACACGGTAAAGATGGGATAGGAGCGGAATTTTATAAAAACACACAACATATTATAATTCCGATCTTGAATAGTCTTTTTAATCAAATTTTAGATACAGGTATATTTCCGGAATCGTGGTGCGAAAGTATTATAGTCCCAATATTTAAATCGGGCAGTAAGGAAGAACCGGCTAATTACAGAGGAATTTCACTGATTAATGTCATGTATAAAATTTTCTCAAGTATAATTACTGACCGCATAAATGAGTGGGCAGAGAAAAACACCATCATAGAAGAGTCACAATCCGGGTTTAGATCTGGGTACTCGGTTGTAGATAACCTTTTTTGTCTCCAGAGCATGATTCAAAAGTATACGTCTAAACCTGGTGGTCGTTTCTACGTGCTATATGTGGACTTCAAAAAGGCCTTTGATTCATTGGTTCATTTCAAACTTTTTACCAGTTTATATGCCAAAGGTATGAACGGCAAGATCCTAATTGTCTTGCAATCGATGTACGCAAATTTACGCGCACATGTAAAAGTATCCGGAAATATCATTACGCAACCGTTCCGCTGTAACATCGGTACCAGGCAGGGTGATTTAAGCTCACCGATAATATTTTCAATATATATAAATAATTTAGTAAGCTATCTAAGGGAACATTGTAGTCATGGAATATTTATAACCAATGATATACCAGATATTTATTGTTTGATGTACGCTGATGACGTAGCTAATTGCGCGGACACAGCATATAACCTTCAGTTACATTTAAACGCTGTTGCAAAATTTTGCGAAGATACTGGTATGCAGATTAACATGAATAAAACCGAAATTATAGTCTTCCGTAATGGTGGTCCTTTACGCAATTATGAAATGTGGTTTCTAAATGGTCAAAAGGTTAAAGTTGTTTCAGTTTATAAATATATGGGTCTGTTATTTACTCCAAAGCTATCGTGGACAGCTGCTAAATCCAAGTTGGTGGCACAAGCACGCAAAGCATTCTTCTCTATCAAACAGTTTCAAGTTCCCTTTGGTTATTTTACCCATAGTGACATTTTTAAACTTTATGACACTATGGTTGTACCCATACTCACATTTGGGGCTGAAATATGGGGTTATGAATACTGTGATAATATAGAAAGATCACAAATAGAATTTTGCAAATATTTCTTAGGCGTCGGTTCGACGGTTAATAACAGCATGGTCTTAGGGGAGTGTGGTAGATTACCACTTTGTTGTGTGTATTATCTGAAATGCATAAAATACTGGTGTCATTTACTTCATATGCCTAATCATAGATATCCAGTTAATTGTTACAAAATGCTGAAGTCATTAGACGATATTGGAAGGAAAAATTGGGCAACATATGTGAAGGAACTCTTATTTAAATATGGTTTTGGTTTTGTTTGGGTTGCCCAGGACGTAAGCGATATGACTATATTTTTACAATATTTTAAACAGCGTATACAAGACTGTAAAACCCAAGACTGACACAATGAGATTAATGCATCTCCGCGCTGCGATACTTACAAACTTTTTAAATCACTTTTAACTCCGGAGAAATATTTAACTATAGATGTACCCTTTAAGTCACGTCGCGCATATGCTCGTTTTAGGTGTTCCAATCATAAATTGAACATTGAGCTTGGAAGGCATTTTAACGTACAGCGCGAAAACCGAACATGCTTATTTTGTTTAACAAGATTTGACGTACATGTATTGGAGAACGAATTCCATGCTTTCTTTGAGTGCCCCCAGTACACTGATATAAGAACAAGTTATTTGTATAATTGGTATAACGGCCAAAGAAACGAAACGTCATTTAATATTCTAATGAGCAGCACTGATATCACTGTTATAAAACAATTAACTTTCTATGTTACGAAATTAATGAATGTCATTGGGAATATAAATTTACCTTGATTACAAACTTTTTGTTTTTGTTATATTTTTGTGTTGTATAATATTGTGTATATTGTTGTACACAAGTGTAAAATCACAATGTATACAAGGTGGCATTTATCATTGTATAATGTTATTGTAAATGAATGCTGTATTTTGGGCCGGAGGCCTTTATTTACATGATATCTAATAAATCTTGAAATCTTGAAATAACTCGTGAAATAACAAACGATCTTACTCTGACATGAACAATTATGTTCTTTTAGATATAATGTGCTATGCGTTTTCATTACCGATTCGAACTGAATACTTTATTGCAGTAACAGTAAAGCTGTAGGCCAAACTGTCAGAAATTAAACAGGTTTTCAGTAGAGGTCAAAGTGCTTCAACATCAGCAAGGGAATTGTGGGCAAGGTAGGTTGCAGGATATA
Source organism: Dreissena rostriformis (assembly GCA_007657795.1). NCBI lineage: Eukaryota > Metazoa > Mollusca > Bivalvia > Myida > Dreissenidae > Dreissena > Dreissena rostriformis. Next base: position 13,590 of record VMBQ01004598.1, read on the forward strand.
CACACATGTGTAAACCTACAGGTAAATATATTTATTCTACTAGTGTCTATATTAAGCATGCAGGCTTTTATGTTTTACAGTATTTTGCATATTTGTGATTTGTTATATTATTATTTGTACGATTTGTATGAAGACAGAAATTAAATTTCGCACACATCATAACCATATTGCTATACATTGTATGTTGCATATTATTATTTTTAGTAATAGTATGATTATTAGTATTATTATCATCATTATTGTCCTATATTATACATTTTGTTACAGGGATTTATTAATTTAATTCCCATCCAATATAATCAGACAAGAACAACGAGTTGTTATTCATTTCCCGAGCCGCCGTACGACAATCGGAGGCCCCCGATATACAAAAGTTCACTTACAAAAGCAATGAACACACCATGAAAAGTTTCATTAAAAATGTTAAATAATTCTTACTTTGACACATGTGTGCAATGCACAAAACGGATACATTTAGTCTAAATAACCACATCCCTTTTACAGATAACTGGATTTTTTTTATCATATTTGGTGGCCATCTTGGACGCCATCTTGGATTACTAAAAACGTACCATCATGCGGCACGTCCACTCAAACTTTTCTGACACTTCAGACATTTACCTAAAAAATTATATATAAATCAGCTTTCACTCTTTTGTTTGCACACGGGAGGTGCCCAGGGATTGTTCTATTTATAATGAAGCTCTTTTGTTGGTATATCTTCCTTGTTTAGTTACATTTTAAATTGTTGTGAATTATTCCCAAGTGTAGTGTGCATTGTTTTGCTATATCTTCCTTGTCCAGTTACATTTCAAATTGTTGTGAACTATTCCAGAGTTTAGTGTGCATTGTTTTGCTAAAAAAAAATGAAAACCGGTTCAATTTCAAAACAAAAATGTTTTGCTGTCATTTTGGACTAATTGCGACATTTTATTTTTAAACGCGATCTCGTTAGTTTGATCTTTACTGCAGTTAATATGCAGCCAATCACGTTTCCCGTTACATTATCAGACATATTGCATACTTATGCCGGAATAAGTTGAATAAAAATCACACCCACCCGTGGATCTTCTGTAGAATCACTGGTGGTTGTGTATTGCTGATTGACATTCATCATCAGCATGGAGTCCGTCCGTCGTCAATGTTTCGCCGCTGAACCATGGACATCTCGGGAGGGTTGGGCCACCGTTGTTTCGGTGTGAATATCGATAGCTGTACTTCTTCCAAGTTGCCTCCTCTCGCCTCAGCCACAACCAGCTGGACGACCGCTCTGCAGCTTGGCTTAATTTCTAGATAGTCCGTCGTCTATCCCTGCCAGAGGACCCGACTGCTGACATCAGTCGGAACACGGATTATGCACAAAGCCCTCTCGCGCCTACTTCTATGGGGAACAACCAAGTACGCCAGCCTCTTTGGTTGCAAGCTTCTAGCAGCTCGGTGTACTTGAACCTTTTCCTTTCATAGGCCTCCTCGCATCTGGTTTCCCAAGGTACGGTTAACTCGATCACGATGAGTCGTTTCCCGCCTCTGACCACAGAACGATGTCGGGTCTGAGGTTTGTCTGCACGATACTTGGGTCAAGGTCAACCTTCATGTTCCGTCCGGTTGCGCCGTTGAGGATTGAGGGTTTTTATGTCGGCTGTCTCTTTGCAGTTTCACCCGGCTTCACGAAGTTGATTATCTGTCGCGGGATACTACTGCTTTCCTTTTTATCTTTCTTGTTCAAGCAAGTCCGCCACCTCTCTGAGGACGTTGTCGTGACGACATCTATATATTCCTTGTGACAGAGCTGTAGGGCAGAAGAAAAGAACATGTTCTAGAGTACCGAGACGATCACACAGTTTGCATTAAGGGTCTGGTATGAATCCCCAGCGGCAGAGGTTTGCGGGTGATGGTAGAAGGTCGAGGACTGACCTAAGGATGAAGGAAAGTTGGATGGAGTCATACTTCCAGATGTCGTCCCAGGTCACTTTCCTGTCAATTGTGTTCCATGTTGTCCATACTCTATGTGATCCCATTTCTACCGTTCTAGCGTGTCTCTTTTTTTCTTCTGCTCTCCTGACTTTCGCCTGGATCATGGCGCGCCTCTCTTTCTTGTCAGCTCGACTCGGCTCCACAGAAGTGTTATTGTCCCGCCAATCCCCTGACGTCCGACAGCAGTCAATACTACGATGTATATGTGCTTGAGCGCATGCTCATCTTGACTGACAGTCTCTGTGGCCGACGATTTCCTGCTGGTACGGAAAACAATGCCTGCTTCTCGGATCTGCTAATCTTGGGAGTTTCTTTGGGGGAGTACCAGTCTCGTCTTGGCTGTCTTGAATTCCTCCACCAGTGAGGACAGTGGGAGTTGAAGCTTGTTGCTCTTTCCGTACAGTCCTACGCTGAAAAAAAACTGGGGGTATTCCTAGCCACTTCTTTAGGTGTCGGCTGGTGGTCCTCTCTTAGGCTTCAATTACTGAGCTCGGTACCTCATACAGCATAATTGGCCAGATTAGCCTTGGTAGTAATGCATGCCGGTATAGCAAGGCTTTGAACTTTCCATGTAGGTGCTGCGGTCTATCTTCTTCAGTCTCTTGTCTACCTGGGTTTCAAGCTTTTTGAAATTGTCGCTGTCCCGTAGGCTTGCGTCAAACCATTGCCCGAGGTATTTGAAAGGGCACTTCATTATCGAAGGTATCTCATCGTTCTGTACTGTTAGGGTAAACCGTCAGTTTACCCTTCTTGATAACCAGAGATCTGGACTTTGCTGCCTTGAATTGCATCCTGGCCAATGAAGCGACGTCTGTCAGGGCAGTCAACACCCATCTCGCCTGTACATGGGTAGTAGTGGTGAGGGTGAGGTCGTGGTGAGGGTGAGGTCATCCACGAAGACTCGACTGGATGGCTGGTAGATCCCTGATTCCGTCTTTGGTCCGCGTGTTTCTCTGAGGGCTGCATTGATCAGAAGATTGATTCCCATGATGACGAGTACTACAGACACTGTGCATCCGGTGACAATTTCTTTCTCCAACTTCTGCCAGTCGGTCAGCTGGTCACCTACGGAGAACCGGAGGCTGATACCATCCAGGAAGCTCGTGATGATTTTCTTGGTACTGGCTGGAACATGGTAGAGTTGGTTGGCTGTGTAAAGCAACTGGTGAGAGATGGAACCATATGCATTGGCGAGGTCGAGCCAGACGACTGTGAGGTCCTTCTTACTTGCGTTTGCTTCTCATATCAGTTGGGTGATCGCACTGGTGTGCTCTACACAGCCTAAGAAACCGGAAACGTCTCCCTTCTGCACAGAGGTGTTGATGTAATTGTTGGCTGTAAGGTGGGTCGTAAGTTTTCTGGCTAGGATAGCGAAAGAAGTCTTCCCTATCATGTTCAACAGTGAAACTGTCCGGAACTGGTCAAAGTTCTTGGAGTTCTTTTTCTTGGGTGTGAAAATTCCGTCTGCTTCCTTCCAGGCTGCTAGTACTTTGCCTTTCCTCCATACCACGTCAGGAGTGTACATATTATGTTTAGTAGACGAGGGCACATCTTAAAACTGTGTACGGGATTGCGTTAGGTCCAGGAGCAAAACCAAATCTTGCCTTCTTGATAACGTCCTTGACTTCCCCCAGTGTTGGCTCTGATGTAATGAGTTCAACCTCTGGAGGTGCTGCTGGTTCTACGCGATCACAGCTTCCTAATGCGTCGTTTATTCTGGCGTCGGAATGCGTCTTGTGGAGGTATCTTTCTACCTCTTCCACTGGGGTTTCGAGAACTCCTGACCGGTCCCTGTCAAGTAGATTACGAGCAAACCTGTATGGGTTAGGCGTGAACGCCAACCTCTTCTTGGTACAGTCCCTTGCCTTCCTCCTCGTGTTTTCCGCTTTCCGCAGAGATTTCAGCTGAGTGTGTGACACATTAAATATTAAAAAAAAAATAACATATACATTTTAATGCAATCATGATAGATGTTTACATTCATTCATTATATGTATATGGTTAATCAAACCTGTTATATTTTTGCTTATTTTTTTTTATCTTATTATTCAATTATGGAACACAATTTGTCAAGTTTCAATTGCAAACCTGTTGCGGAAAATGTTCACACTTTTCCATGAAATGGCCGTATCAATCAAAATTATAAACACTTTTACTGCTGGTAATTTCTGAAAATTTAATGTCTTGACTGTTCTTAAACTTTTTTTTTATCTTATAATTCAATTATGGAACAAAATGTGTCAAGTTTCAATTGCAAACCTGTTTCGGAGAATGTTCACATTTTCCATGAAATGTTCGTATCAATCAAAATTGTAAACACTTTTACTGCTGGTAACTACTGAAAATGTAATGTTTTGACTGTTCTTTAACAGTTTATTGTCTTTTAATTGCCCGTGGGAATTAATATTGGCTATTGTTAAGACCATGCTGATGTGCAGGAGTGTTCATAGTGGTACCCTTGTACATTTTTACAGTATACACATATTGTTTGTTAATGGCCCTATTCTATTGACTCAAAACACCAACGTAAGATGGGTTGCAAACTGTGTTTATCTGTGCAAATTTACTTATAAATGGTCAGAAATTGACTTCAAGTAGGGGATTTTCAATTTTGTAAATCGTTAAATATATTATCGAATATTGTGCAAAATGTTTCGTAAGACGACACTCGATTGACAGTAAAAAAACAACATATTCATGAAAACATGGACGTGGGCCTTGTTTTCATAAACAGAGCACTAACTTACTCAGCGTATATGGGCAGAAAAATAGTAATAATGGTAAAATATACATTAATGTGAAGATCATTAAGCAATTTTGTATATTTGTTTGATCGTTATTATTTTTGATGCTCATTCAAAATATTATTTTTCAGTTTGACAAGATTCTTGTCATTTATCCGATGGCAGAGATGTATGTAGCAGTGTACGACAACTCTGCTGTGAGAATGAGGCGTTACTCAATATGAGCAAATTTCTGTGGAAGTAATTTACGTATCATTATATATATCAATAATAACGCAATTTTTAATCAAGTATGTTAAGATTAACATAACGTTTTATAAATGCAATGTAAATACGACACTATATAAAAACGCATACATATTAATATGGCATCATTGTCACGCGCTGTTCATAATAAACAACTAGAGGAAATAGGTGAACAAACTTAAACCGACATTTACAATACCACTTTAATACGCACGTTGATGAATTATGTTTGTTTGTTAATATGCTATCATTCAAATATTAAGTGCCCGGTATAATATAAGAAAGTGCACAGATAACTTCGAAACTTCTCCCGTTCCAGTGACCAACCACTCAGCCCTCAAAAGTTCTACGGACGACAGCGCAGCGTCTTCGGTCCGTACCACGTTTTAAGGTTGACTGGTCGGTCACTATAATGTGAGGAGGTACTCTGTACTATTTCTTATATATTATTGGTACTCACTGAAAATATCATTTTAAAGTTAAAGTAAACTAATTATTTGGTATTAAATTGCGATAACTTATATAACAGCTCATACAGATTATAATCTTTGATTGTAGACCTGAAAATTAAATATATTTCATGATCCTTGAAAACATATGAAAACAGAAAATAATACATTTTTAACCACTGTGTTTGGAAACCAATTTGCAAAGTTAAAGTACTCAACTGATTTTAACTGGTGTTAAGTATATTGTATGTACAAATAATGGCTTCAAAACACTTATATGTTTTTTTTCTCGATTAATCCGTTGCTATCGAGAATCCAAGCGCGATTATTAATTATTTCCAGTCGATTATCTGCCAATCACTTCTGATGTAAGTGTTATGGGAATCTAAACTCGGCGATCTCCATCTATGACAGAGGTACTCTTATAAACAGACTATTCAGATTACCTTTGTAATTAATGGAAAGCGACACAATGCCAAAAATATCACAACGCATTAAAACAAATACAAACAGATATTTTAAACTGGTTTACCGCGTGGATGACGTAAATTATAAATATTCGGGATCTAAACCGATTGCATGGCAACCGATTAGTGTCATATTGTAGTAGATACAAACAAACAAAACACTTGAATACTATATGGTATAATAAAAAATTAAACGAAAAATATTTAAAAAAGATACACAACAAATAGAAACAGTGATGAAACGCCATGAATCATTTAATACGAAATAGAGTAAGTTGCATGACGAAATACCATTGTATTTACAGAAAATATGCAATGCATATCAAACACATGCTACTTTGTATTATTTATTAAACAAAGTGAAAAACGATTAAATTCACACGTATATATTTTTAAAATGATTATTCACAAAACTATACACTAAACAAGATACGCAAGTGACATTGTATTTCATAGTGTATATACGCAAAAAAGACTGCGTGGGTGCTTCTACTCAATTATCACGTATTTGTTACGTCGTCAATGAAGTAAACAATTAATAAGTATGTAACAATTTAACATTCAGAATTAATTGCTTTCAAACTTGAAATGCGTTTTTGTCAGTTATAAATAATGAACAGCCTCTGATGGCATTCAAAAATACGGACCGTATGAACTAGCTTTGGTTGCTTAATAGTATCAGTCTTTTTTGTTCACATGTTAAAAATAAGGAAAAAAAGGCTTGTCACCATAGGATGACATATGCCCCCTTTTTCCACATTTTTCTAAACCTAAACGCAAAGCGTTTTTCCACATTTTTCGAAACCTAAACGCAAAGTGTGACGGAATTTCAGACGGACGGACAGACAGACGGACAGTGCGATCACTATATGCCCACCTTTGGGGGCTTAAACAATTTAAAAAATAAAAACAAGCACATATAAAACACAAATATAAAAATAAACAAAACACTTTCAAATGATGAAAACCTTGATTGATTACATGAACCATCAATAGGTGTAGACGCATGTATGGATTTCGTTATCAAATATTACTATACATATGAATCAACACCTATGTACAATAATATCCACATACGCTTTATAGCCCGAATTTGATAAACATACACTTTAAATTTGACTCGGTGGAATTGAAATTCACAGGAAATCTTCAATGCTTGTGTATGTGTGTTCACTCTCGGCTTTTAGGCTTGTATATGTGTGTTCACTCTCGGCTTTTAGGCTTGTATATGTGTGTTCACTCTCGGCTTTTTCGTTCTGTGTATCGTCCGGAGCTATTCGCGGAATCTGAAACAACGTTCAACATTATGTTTTCGACATTACATTTTTTTGTAGTGTGCCTTGTAAAATCATTTCGCAGAATATTGTACAAGGCAATAGAGTCACTCACGAAACATATTCATGTAATTTATTCTCGACTTATACCTTAGTGGAATCCTTATTGAACTCTAGAGCCATGGATCGCCATGTTCTATGCCTTGGGTCGTCTGGTTCATCTAAACAATTCAAATGAGTCGGATTAAAATTACTATACATATCTTTATAAATCAAATGTGGATTGATAGTGTTCTCAACCCAGAACATAACACAATCATTCTTCAAATAATACTTACATCTGAATCATTATAAAACACTATCATTTTTTGTAATTAACAATTATGCGAATGCAGCGAACATAACAATATGCATATACACCATCTCACATTTATCAGTAAAAATCTAAACAAACAAACTTTAGTTGTTTTAAAATAACTTTACGTTTTTGTACAATAAAAAAGAACACACGGCTTAAATTTATTTTGAATACTTCGACATGCACAGCTGGTAAAAAAATCAATCGTAAAAAGTAGGTAAACACGTGTTCAACCACACATCATAAGAAACAAACAAACTTACCACCAAGGCGAACTTCTTTGAATGGCGATGTCGAAAACACCTGCCCACCTTGGCCATCGGATCTAAATATAGAGCAGATAGTTATGTAACATGTATCATCATAATGCACCTATCATTTCTACAACAGGTTTCTGACAGTTGATAAGTGTTTGCTTCTCAATAATATATTTTATGTGTAAACGATTGTTCATTGCCTTTTAAAGAAATTATTGAAACAAACATATATACATAATTAAATATGTTAACAACAATCAGCGTTTTTTTTCAGTACTTGAACACGTTAAGTTGTTTATGTTCACTCTTTCACACTATTTAAATCTTAGCACACCCTAATAAAATCACATATACATCGTGTTCAAGGTAGGGATGGCAACGCATTCTTGAATGTTTGAATATTCGAATAACAAAAAAAATATTCGAATTTGTTTTGCTGTATATGTTCTGTAATGTTGTTGTTTTTATTTAATCGAATTAACAACAGAACATGTCTATATATTAGTTCCTTTACCAACACCTCATACCTCGTATGTATATCGAGTACAAAGGGTTGGTATCGAAATCGATCTATCACCCTTTCGTTGTGTTGACTTATTGACGACATAATGCTGTTTCAACCGCGGTCTATTAACACGCCCATGATACACTTACGTGCATTAAACATGCTTTTCGGAGCCTATCTTTTATCATTTTTGATATAATACATGTTTACCAAATCGACGCATGTTCGTGCATACCCGATAGACCTGCACTTCACAAAAGGCTGCCATTTTGTACAAGTGATTATCGTGGAAAAACTCGAAAGTGATATGATATGGTTGAAATTCTTACTAAAGAAATATGTCTGTGTGTACGTTAGCTTTTTGAGTGGTATGTAAGTGTACATATTTGATGTGTTTTAACACACTATACTGTATATGCGTGTATATTGATGCTCGTTATCATAATATGTATTTAACAGATTTGTTCGCAAAACAAAGTAAGTTAAAGCTTCCGGGAAGACCGAATATTCGAATATTCGAATACTTCAATAAGATAATATCCAAATATCAATTTTTCTATCCGTTGCCATCCATTGTTAAAGATATGAGATTCGTTATATGACATTTTTATTTTCTGCTTTGTCTCCGAATATTCCGCATTCCTATGCTATACGGCATCCAAATTCAAAAGAGCGTCAAAGGAAAAGCCACAGATTCTCAAACATTTGACCACTTTCTTGTTTTGTACACATCGTTTGCGGTTTACATTAGGTATTTCAAAGCACTTTTGAATGAATTTTCATAGTATTACGCAAATACTAGGAGAATGTTAAGAGTGATGGCCATTTTGAAATGAGGCAAAAATACTAGACGAAGTTCATAACAGTTCTAAAACCTTAACACAATGAATTAAAAATAAGAATATTAACACATAATACCGATTTAGGTTATCCAGCCTTTTGGTATGCTTGTTTGCGTTCCTCGCCTTTCTTCTGACCACAATACCTATCGCCGTGATAATTCCAATAGCTAGAATCAGACCGCCCGCCACAGAAACACCAATGATCAGCTTGATATTGACTGAAAAATCAAAAGTAACATAGTTATAGAATGATATACAGCCATTTTTCACAACAACCTTTGATAGAATTAAGAAATATTACGATGTCTGTGACCGTTAGGATAACAATTCGTATTCTTAAAAGATATACGTATGCATAGGTGTTTTACAAGCTGACATTGTCAATTAAAAGATAAAGCGAACCTGCAGACACACTGTCCGCTAGGCACGCAGGTACACCGTCGTCTGTTACGTCACACACCGCCCCATGTTCACAGTAACCTCTGACCTTCTCGTACAATCCACATAGCACGGTGACGTTAGCAAGTGGTTCTACTCAATGTAATGTAATAAAAGTCGTCGTTAATTAAAATTAAATATGTGTTGCTAATGTTATAATTTGTAGCAATTAGGTTAAGTTCTTTACTGTTGAATAGAATATATAGTATAATAAGGTAAAACATAGTAAGATCGTATTAGTGGCCATCACTTTGTTATAAACTATTTTAGTTCTGCTGCTATATAACTGTCGCGTAGCATATTCTGTTATTGTTCGGCAGGACCAGATTCCATTAAACTAAATCTTTACCTACCTGACATCGCTTTAACCGTCTGTCCGTCATAGTTGATCTGTGTTCCCTTTGCAAGATCCACTAAGGCACTCATTATCTGTGTGGACGCGTCGATACTGTCTACGTAGAAAAGAGTGAAGTCAACTACCAACCTTCCAGTCCTATACAGAGGATGCCGAATAGGATCGAATTAAAAACGATTTGTTTAAGTGGTAATCTCAATAGTTTTCAAGATATGCATCTTAAAACAAGAACAATAAAAAATACATATACACGACAGAAATCGCAGAACGACTACCTTATGGTGTTAACGACGATTCTGAAATTCGTAATAAACCGCAACATGTAGATCCGTAGCTGCAATGAAACATTATGTATTACGCAAGATACAGATATTTCACGAATAATCTGTATAATACATCGTGTAGCTATTGAGCACCATATGCGACATTATAAAACTTAAACATATTTTAAACAAGAATTTTATCACATTCAATAACTTGTTTCTCGTATAATAAAACCATTATTTGATTACATTTTGAGCGTTTTCATTGGCTTCTCATTATTTGACTAACCGATCGCGATATCATTATCTGACACAACTTGTCATTTCATAAGGAATTAGTTTCAACTTTAACCGGAAATTCGTAATTCAACTCGTGTCCGATCCTTAATACGCAAGAAAGCGATCGCCGGTTTTGATGGATTCAATGTTAAATTCAAGATAAGTAATCGTATCTCATCGAACATAATCACATATTATACATACCGATAACGTAACTTTTTCTTCAACCTCTGCAAACGTTGCGTCTGACGAAAGATTGACATGTTGTCCTTTTGAAATGTTCAGTGTGATCTGCAGGTCTATTTGTTTGTAATTATCTGAAATTGCCAAAATTATATAACATGTTTTCATACATAACTTACCCTTTAAAAAGCCTATTCATATTCAATTTACACATTTTGGCTTTTTTTTACAGTAGGTATCAATGTATAAGCTCTTGTTTGCGTTTGATGGTAATTGTACATTTTATAAAAATGCATCTAAGCTTAAATATCAGCCACAGCCATTTTACACGTTTAAGGATAATAATAATAATTAATGGCTTTATTTGGTCTTTATTTTAATGTATTATATGCAAGAACGTTAATTAAAAATAAATCTCCAGCATGTCTGTCAAATACAAAGCAATCAAAAGACTGTCAGTATAGACTTTGTTGATTTTATTTCTCCTTTTCGTTAAAACATAAAATATACGTAGAAGTTTTTGTCAGAGCAGATTTAATGATAAAACGCTACATCGTTTTAGATATATGGGATTTACGGCACCCGCTAAGGCGAACACTGCTATTTTAAACGAAATCATGAATTTGAAACAGTTTTGATGTTACAATTATACTAATGGTGGGTGTATGACAAATACTGGCAAAATTATATTTTTACCTGTACAGCCATCTTGTCTGCTGCTCGATTTGAAACCCAGATTACAATGACACTCGTAACTACCACGTGTATTTACGCATGTCGAGTGTGCAGGGCATGTGAAGCCATTAGCTGACGCACACTCGTCGACATCTGTATTACATGTAGAACCAATCCAGCCTGCGACACACGTGCAGCTCCCGTTCACTGTGTTGCACACGGATGTATGTGTCATATCACACAAACACGTGCTTGTACAGCCTTTGCCGAAATGACCTTGAGGACACGCTAGAAAAGAAATATGATTTATCATGCACAGTTTCTTATTGAAATTAAAACATACCATTAGAATAATTATACGAGCACAATTTCGTAAAACAGATATGTTATAGACATTAAGTTATTCGCTAAATTACACAATTAAATGGTATACGACGTTAATGACGTCACCAGGTACGCGAATCGTCCGGTTTTTTCTATCTTTGTTGTTGAGTCATAGATCATGACCCGTATTCACAAACTAATTCTTTGACATTAGTCTAAATGGAAATCAAGTTAAAAAAGAGTAATGTTCTTGTGGTAGAATATTGTTCAATATGACATGGGCTTAAACATCTCTTACGACGCAATTCTTCATATAAAACATTTAGTTTATGCCATAATCATTTTGTGTAGTCTTTGTATATTCAACCTCCAAAGGTGTTTTTCGTCATTCCAAGTATATTCTACGTAGTCTTACGTTTACGAATGTGTTGTTGTATACATGCCATTGAGGATAATTGTAAGTATGAGCTCGTAGTTATATTGTTTTCTTCATTAAGGTTCCATTTTATGATCTTTTCCCAGACAAACTCCTTTTTAAGAAAAAATCATTAAATCGCAAACGTTGAGACTATCTTATTAACTTTAAACTTTAGAAATATCTATAATTGTTTTATAAACTAAACACCAAAGGTCACCTGTACAGCTATCCCCTTTGCTGCTCGTCATGAAGCCCGGGTCACAATCGCACCTGTAACTACCTCGAGTATTTACGCATGTCGAGTTTGCAAGACATTTGAAGCCATTAGCTGAAGCACACTCGTCGACATCTGTATCACATGTAGAACCAATCCAACCTGCGACACACGTGCAGCTCCCGTGCACTGTGTTGCACACGGATGTATGTGTCATATCACACAAACACGTGGTTGTACAGCGTTTGCCAAAACGACCATGAGGGCACGCTTGAAAAGAAATACCATTTATAATACACAATGTCAATGGTCTACAACGTTAATGACTTAATCAGGTATGCTTATAGCCCGTTCTTGTCAAACTGTCCTGGTCGAATGATAGATCAGGGACCTTAATCACCAACCTATTATTTGACCTATAAGTCTTAATGTACAACAAATTTTACAAATGTAATGTACTTTAAGAGGAATACAACTCAAATTCTTGTGGACTTTAATACCTCTAACTGTACAATTCTTCATTTAAAACAATTAATGTATGACCTAAGCATTTCATGTAATCTGTGTATATTCAACTGATTAACTTGCGTTTCTCCATTCTAAGTCTATTTTGTAGTCTACCATCTAAGAATGGGTTGGTGAATACATGCCTTTGAGGTACATGTGGCATATGTAAACTAAGTTACATTTTTTCTTTATAATGTTCCCTTCATGATCTTTTTTTTGCTAACAAACTCATTTAAAAGAAAAATTGCAAATCGCAAAAGTTAAGACAATCTTATTGGGTTGAAACTAAAAAATAAATATATCCTTGCCTTATAACTACACCAGAATTTAAAAGTCAGCTGTATTCTATTGTAACATTTTGTTTAATGTTTTCGATCATATTATCAATTCACCTACCTTGACACAGACCAGAGCTGTTCTTGAGATATCCAGGGTCACATTCGCATGCAAAACTACCCGACAGGTTTATACATTGTGAATTAGTTGGGCAGACATTTGAAGTAGTCGTACATTCGTTGACGTCATCATAGCAGCGTTCACCTTGCCATCCTTTTAAACACGTGCAATGTCCGTTTGTTGGATTGCAAGTCTCAGTATTGGTCACATTGCATTTACAATCCCTGGAACACATCTCACCGTATGTCCAGTTCATGCACTCTGGAAAAGAAATATGATCACATATACCTTAGAGCATCGTATGCAACCCAATGCAACACTGTGATTAAACCGTTCACAGAAACCATATAGCACTCGATAACATAAATTAATCTAAAATGGACGAGATCAATTGTCGTTTATGAAAAAATAATATTTACAATAACTAGTATCGTGTAACAAATAAATAATTATAACCAATTACTTATATTTAGACATAAACTTTACTGATGATTGATATTTTCGAATAAATGTATTATAGGCATTATAAGAAACGCCTCCAAATGCAGAACAATAGTTACTTGTACACGTGGCATTATCGTTTTGCAGCAAATATCCAACTTGACACTCGCATTTGTATCCACCCATTACATTTATACATTCCTGGTTACATGTTTCCTGACCATTTTCACACTCATCGATGTCTGCAACAAATGAGCTTACATAGCTAAACTTCCATTATAATAACTTTGAGTGAGCTTTAAGAACAATCAATGCAAAGATATCTAATGAATATTTAGCTATCAAAGTTTTACCATTATATTATTAACAAACGTAACAACAAAACAGTTAGCTAACGTTCACGAAATTATATGAAAACATATGAATAAAGGGATATACATAAAGGTATAATCGCCTCTTCGATCATTTAACAGTTAAGAAAAAAAGAAAATAATTTGTAATGTGATGTTTAACATAACTTAATTTCAGTTATTTTGCTTTCATGTATAATTTCAATTTATAAAATATATAACACGAATGATATTCATTAAGATCGCCTTTTGTATATTTAAACAAATGGTATAAATTATATCATTCAACATCTTATAAATAGTACCTGTACAAAAAGTCCCGTTGTACCCATTTGGGCAAACACATATAACACTGCCATTGGACACGGAACAAGTGGCATTATCAGAGCAGATAGAAGATTGATTTGACGTACACTCGTTTTCAGCTGAAAAATCAAAACAATTATTAATATTAAAAATTCACAAGCTGCATCTTTTAAAATTACACAAAAAGCATTGTTTTCAATATTCCATCATTGAAAAACGCCAAGCGAACCATACATTTCAGTTTTTTATATATATATATATTTTGATAACAAATACCCTAATCATAACACATTACCCATGCAAGACTTTCGGTCGGTAAGATCAAGAACGAATCCCGATCCACAAGAGCATCTGTAGCTACCAATAGTGTTGACACATTGTTGTTGACATTCGTTCCCGCCAAGGCATTCGTTAATATCTAAGATAAATAGTAATAGTATGTCATTTTTGTATACACAAATAAGCATATTTATAAAATATATAACAATAACATGTTATATGTGTGTATTTGTATAAACTCGAGTGTGTATTTATGCACATTAAAAACGACTGTACATGCACATTTAAAACAAATATCTTTCAAGACACAAACGTTTTTCAAAGCATAACCTAAATACAAAGTCGTTAAAAAAAGTATACATTGTATCTCAAAATATAACGTTGTGCTGTTAATACGTAATTTATAAAATAGATAATACGTCGACATATATATTATTCTTAATAACAAATCGAATACCATTACAGTTTTCATTTCTGAAAACAAAACCTGCTCTGCAACTACACAGATAACTTCCGGGTGTGTTGATGCATTCTTGATCACACGTGTTCGTGGAAGAAGTCTGGCATTCGTTCACATCTGAAATTATTGTTTTATAGTGTTAAGACAGTTATTCATACGATGAAAACTTCTTTTCTTTTTTTTTGAAAATAACACGGATAAGACATTTACCAACTTGTATTGTTAAATGTGTCTTCTCTCATTTTGGCTTGACAATCAAGTCAAGTTGATTGTTTCCATTAACTTCTCCAAACATGTGGTAGATCGGTTGTCTAAATTGTTTTGATTGCTATACCTAAGTTTATTTTTCCACTTTAATACGGATATTCAATGACAGAAATCTTCCAAGTCTTTTTGTATTATGTCTTTCTTTATATGAAAACGTTTAAGGCTGAGTTTTTTTAGTTTACCTTGAAAGTGAATATTTACTTCAGAACATAATGAAACGTTCGAGCATTATTTATAAATAATCATATGAAAATGAATGATTATTAACAAGTTTAAAGTTGGATGAGAAATACATAATACGGAAAAAATTCAAAATATTATTGAACAATACAAAGTACCAACCATCGCAGATTTCCGAGGACATGTGTTTCTTGTAGCCCTCCTGGCAGACGCATGCGGCGCTGCCAGGCGTGTTCAAGCAATGGGTATTTGGTTCATTGCAGACTACCTGGTTATCCCTGCATTCGTCGACATCAACGTCGCAACTGACCCCTGTCCATCCCGGGTTACACACGCAGCCTTAGAAAAATCAGAAGTGGTAATAGTAGTAGAAGCAGTGGTAGAAGTCATTTGTGTTTCGTTTTTTAACAGCCTGTGGCTTTTAGATCGAAACAATAGCGCGATAAACCAAGAATTTGACAAATGAATCATGATAAATATTTTTCAAAATATATTCATAATATTCCAATTGTTTAGTAAGAACCTTCATTTTAAACTGCAACCCTATGTTATTAAGTGCTTCTTAAATACATTCTTATCAGGTTAATGATTATTTTCAATTAACCTTTTTTTAATTAATAGTAGAAGTAGTAGTAAAAATAGTGGCAGTTATAGTATACGAGGAAGCAATTGATGGATTTATCTGTTGTACAATTATTACTCGAAGAATTATCCAAAGTGGTAATTGTTGATGTAGTAGTAGAAGTAGGGATGTTTTAGCACTGTATTTATACTGTATAAGTTGTGCAGTGTTGCAAAGGTCAACTACCTACCTAATGTTATATTTGATATATTTGTAGAAATTGTTAAATGTTTGAAACAGTGAGAATATGTTTAACTAATACTAACCTAAAGTACTGTTACACACACCGTTGATACACGAACACGTTAGGGAACAATCTTTCCCATAGTGATAATTGTCACATTCTTAAAAAAAAAAAAAAATATTGGGTTGCTACGACGAATTTCTGCTCAATTATACAGGTTCCAAGAGGAGTTTTTAATGTTAACCTTGTAAAAAGCTAAGGGAAATATTTTTAATAAATTTGCAAAATGTTATAAATCAAATATATTTAGGGACATATTGTTTACTTTGATACTGTGATACGAGTATTACGCACCTGTACATGTTCTTTTGTCATTTTGCAGCTTCATACCGACAGGACATTCACAAAAGAATAAACCAACAGTGTTCGTACAATGGGCTCCTTTGGAACATTTGTTGTCCTCTTCACATTCATTGACATCTGTTTTGTTAACAAGCATGAAAACATTTTTTGTTTGTTATGTACTACATGCATACATTACATTATATTTCAAACATATGGTTAAATGTGTTGAAACAACTTTTAAGAGATCGACAATAATTAACGCATAGAAACCCGATAAAACAATGATGAACTGCAACATATGATGCGGTATGGATTAAATTATTCCAACAGCCTATATATCTTTACTTTGATTACTTTGAACAGGCAAAACATGTGTACTGACTTTTGAACAAGTACGTCAACGAATCAATCGTACCTGCACAGTTCTGTTGATCAGAAGCAAGTTTAAAGCCTTGGGGACACTTGCATGATGCGGTTTTGTTTCGTATCTCACAGTAGCCGGCGCATGTTAGATTGTTAAGTTCCTTGCAATAATCTTTCACTAAATCATATCAAATACGGAGTATAATTTAACATTATAACATAACATACATAACCACGGAACACATGTTTGTACGTTGTCATTTTTAGATTGACAGCCATAAAGCATGCTTGAAATAATTACCATTCAAAGATAATATTTAAAAAAAAATGAACAGAATTGTTTTTAAGGACAGTTCCACAAAAAACATAATATCTGTAGTTTAATCGCCCGTGTAAGATGCTATTAAGGCACACATTATACCTTTACTACATGTCTCCATGTCGTCGTTGAGTCTGTATCCGAAATAGCAATAACAGTTGTAATATCCTGGATTGTTTGCACACATTTGTTCACACTTCGCCACGGCCAGATTGCACTCATCTATATCTGCGAATGAAGACAAGCTTTACTGATTACTTTAAATCGTCTGTCTTTGACATTGCAAAGAATGCTCAGTGTGACATTTTAAACATAAACACTATCAAATGATTTTTTTTGAAAATTGTCAATGTATAGGTCTGTTCAACCGCGTCAATATTAGTTACAAATGCCATGTAAATCCGAACTTTGTCAAACACAGTAAATGTTTACTTAATAATAGGCGGTTGGGTTGTAGAGAACAGTACTAGGTTCGACCAAGGGTCATATGTTTGATACTTTATAATGTGTACTGTCTTCTCGAAAGACGAGTAACTGGGTAGAGGTGTAGCAGGAACTGACTCTGTGACATGAGGCCACTAGAAAATGATCCCGACCACAATCAAGCTTCGTATAAAGATGGTTAAGTATATACCAGAACAATGTGTAAAGTTGACTTCTATGTAGCCTGATTTACATCCACAGGTGTAGCCTCCTTCTGCATTCAAACACGTCTGGGTACACTCGTTCAACTGTGGATCCGAACATTCGTTTATGTCTGGAACATGCATTATGCAGTCCGAATACGGTATAACATAGGTAAATGTCCAGCTTCAAAAACGTTATACGTAATAATCTTGTATTGTATGTTGTTTGAGGTATGCTATAAGCAATGCGTATTGGAAAGGATTATAGATACAGGTACGATTTCGATTCTGGGAACAACTGTTTCTATGTCTTTGTTAGAGTACAATGTCGTGGTAAAGACAATACTCAAATATAAACATCTTCCTAAGTGTGTATTTAAACGCATATTATGAATAAATAGTATTATAAAATTCAATATTATGTAATATTAAAGCACAATTTGACAATACATTTATATTAATTTTGATTCAAAAAAACACCAAACCTCGGCAATATCCGCTAGCATCTTCCTCGTATCCTTGCAAACAATTACAGCTGTACGAGCCCATGTTGTTACTACAGGACCTCCTGGCATCCTTGCAGACTCCAGGACGCTCATTGCACTCGTCAACGTCATCATCACAGGAACTTCCTGTCCAACCATTGGAACACATGCAGCCTCTGAAGGGATCGCATCTCTCGGCACCTGGTCCGGTACAGTCGCACGTTTGTGAACAGTTCAAACCCCAGTTTGGCACCTCACAGACTTTAAGGATCGGCGATTAAAATTAAATTTCAGTATTAATTTGGAAATTAATCTTTCTAACTGCATCACGTACTTATGTTCTATTTATATGGTGCAAGTTTCTGTCTGGTTATGATGGAAAAACTATACACGTATTTGTGCATTAAAATTATGAATTCTGGTAATTTAAGTTTTTAAGTTCAAAGAAGTTTTGAGTGATGTCTATACTCTGGCTTCGTTCTGTAAATTTGTCAGCATTAAATTAGGGGTTTTAGACATAAATATGCCATAACGCAGTATAAAGAAAGGTGCATATACTTACGTTCACACGAGACCCTGTCTACCAGCTGATATCCCGGTAAGCAGCTGCATTGAAAACTGCCGATAGTGTTCATGCAGTCTTGAGGACAAATATTTTGAGAGCATTCGTTAATATCTGGAAAGAAATTAAATAATGTGTTTAATTACAAGGTCTGATATAATCGTTATGGAAAAGTACATGGACTGTATTTGTTGTATTTATTACTATTCAGATTATAAAAAATATTCTAACCTTGACATTGTCCTGCTGTTTTATTAAAAGTAAATCCTGCATTACAGAAGCACATGGGCTCATTGTCCGTATCCAGGGTACATCCCGACGTTTGAGTGCAGTTGAGTGTTGATCTAGCACATGGGTCAGAATCATCTGTTTCCACGAAAGTTTTGAATTATGGTAATGAATAAACATCATGTTTATGTAAATATTTACAGACCATTTCATGATTTGAATGCTAATTAAGGTAATACATGTGTACAATCGTGATAGTATAAACACTCTAAATTATATAAAATGTTCTCTTTGCAACCTTTTGGCACAATACTAAGTCATCTCATATAACACATGTTATAACACTTATTGTCCTACACAACTAATTAAATGTTTTTTTTGTATGAATAAATCAGCATTCTTCAGTGATATTAACAGGAATAATATGAATACCTTGTACACATGTCCAATTAGAAACATTAAAGGTATAACCAGGCAGACATTTGCAGACAAAGCCGCCAATCGTGTTTACGCAGATCTGAGTACAGTTGTGTGTAGCCTCGTTGCACTCGTTGATATCTATACAAATGGACAGATTATTTATTAATTCACTTATGAATACAAGTAAATAAAAGCAAAAAAAGGAGTTAAACAATTATAAATCGACGAAAATGCAAATTTCATGATATAGATTTATCAAATAAGGCTCCGACTTTCAAATTCAAACATGAACGTTAATCTTATGTAAAGTTTGCAAAAGAGAATTTTTATTACTTGCAATCCTATTATTTATTACAAGAATTTTTTTTATCGAAAAACGTATTTTATAAAACAATAAAAGTTATTTTATATTGTTTGTGATTTGTCTATTGATTGTGTCGTGCGTATAAAAATCTACAAAATAAATTGTGAAAAATGTTGCCTTACTATTTTGCAACTATTATGTTCCTTGCAATTTGTTCAAAATTGAAGTGAGTTCGGATAAAAGAAATGTATAAATAAATGTGTCTACATCTTAAATTTTTTATTTCGAATAAAGTGAATGGCAAAATAATTGCATAACAAACCGATGCATTTATGTTCGTTGTTTGGATCGACTCGGAATCCTTCCTTACAATCGCACGAGTAACTTCCCTCAGTATTTATACACACGTGGTCGCAGGGGCTACTTAAGTTGCATTCGTTAAGATCTTTAAAATATTAATATGTTCTTTTTTTTGGATTTTAAAGAGAGTTTATCAAAACATGCGGATAAAATATTATGGGTTATGATATATGAATAATTGTATGTAATCATTACATACTATACGTAGACAATGAACTCATTGAAACTGAACTTTATCATCCTTTTCATACCCAAAACCTTCCAACAGCCTGTGTTTTAGGTATACCAATATCAACAAATTAATTTGGGAAAAAGGTTCATTTCAAATCTGATGTTAAAAACAAAATCGTATATACCAATGCAATTGTTTGTGTTCGGTTCTGAAGAAAATCCTTTTGGGCAAGGAGAACACGAGTATGTTCTGTTCTGGGGAACGTTGATGCAATTTCGTCCTAGGGTGCAAGGCCGTTCAGCGCACCAGTCTTTTGTTTCATCACACTCGTCACCTGAAATAATATTTAAACATGTTAAACACATATAGTTGATGTTATCCAAAGCACAGGATTGTTTTCAACATGGTCAACGCAGTATGGTACGCAAATAAAATATCTAAATATATGCCAATACGACTAACTTACTGTTCTCTATTTAACTTTCATAAATTACCTTATGCAAATTAAACCAAAATGAACGTGTATACAAGTACCGGTATGTGCTGTGCCTTCTTAAAATACTTTAACCTTATGATTAACATATTTCATTATTTAGCAAACTAATCTCAACATTGTTATAAAATTTCTATCTTATGATGTTAATCTGTGTATGTATTGTTATCAAGTATATTTTTTAATATGAAGAAGTGAAACTCCAGAAGCTGCAGCAGTATTGCAGATTTATCATACACACCTTTGTTGTATACAAACAATCACCAGTAATTTCCCAATATAGAGAGACAACATTATCAATATTTAATTGATATTCACAAACATACTTAAACAAAGTTTATGCTATTAGGCAAATGTAGCTGTATCTACACAATAACAGTATTGCATACAATGGACTGTGTATAGATAATATTGCATAACCTCCTGTGTTATATAGAGCTTTGAATAAAAACAATTACATACATGTACATTGGATGCCAACATCGTTCGAATGCGAGCAGTTGTGTTGCGAGTGATACAAACAGCTGCCTACGTCCATCTCAGAACCCGAGCATTGTAAGTTAGCCATGTGGACAGTACCAGAGCCTTGACCATAACCTCCATTGGTCGTGTATGAAAGGTAACTTAAAAAGAAAATGTAGTAAAATTATATATTAACGTAAAGGAGATTGCATTCATAAGTTTAGTTTATCACCATAAATTAATAGCACAAGACTATTATATAAGTAATATTTAATATGCACTTTTATCACATGGCAAAACAAAGTATATCCCCAGCCGTAATCGGTGTGACCTTAAAATGTGGCGTTGTCCTCGAAGTGACGCGACTTTTTGATGACAATTTAACATTACCTTGTCTAATTCAGGCAGTTTTATTTTTTACATCTGCTTCGTCATAAATTTGGAACATGAGAACAAAAAATCTTTGCATTTCATGAAAACAAGATACTATTTAAAAAAAATATATTAAATAGCATATTTGATGTATTATCAAAGATCCAAACATTCCCGTAAAGTCATTTTGACGCAATATTTAAGTCAAATTAAAAAGCTTTTTAACGTTTCTGTTCTTGCTGTGTATTAGCACTTGGGGGAAACTAACCAATCAATTCCCTTGTGAAGCCCAATTTCTTTTAAACAATAAGTTTAAAATTACAAACTGTTCACCGTGTTAATGCCATCAGAGTCTCACGCAGACTATCCGAATTCGATCACCATATGCACTCATTCTATATTGTTTTCAAATAATCGCAATATATGTTCCACTAAAGCTCAAGTTATAAATAAATAAACGTAAATTGAAAACACAATATTTACTACAAATACCTAAAAGAAAAAAAAACAGTTTTAGGAAAAAGACTTAGCAAGAACGGTCATAAAGAACAATTATCAAATCACATACATACAGTCATAGTCTATGTTTAGAACGGCTAACCAACAAGAGCGTTAAGTCCGACATTATTAGTATTAATATTATATCAATCGGTATTCTATGGACTGCATTAAATGTATATCGTATACGTTGTTTGGCCTTATTTATATTCACGTCACAATCTATGACGCAGCAGCTTTATATATAGTATAGGCCGCGGGATACATAAAGGGCATGAAAATTCAGGCTCAAGCATATAATCTATGAGTGTGATACGGATCTTGAGTTATAATGAAAACGCTTGATAAAAGGATCAAAAAGTAATAATTAAACACCGCACTTAATATATAATTTCTCAAGAAACACTTCACTGAAGATGTCTAGAACATATTAAAGTACATTTGTACTAATTGCAAGGAAAGATAGCGAAATTAAGTAAACGACTTATGTTTTGCCTAGCTTGTATTATGTATTTAGAGATACTGAAAAGACCACCATTTGTAGCGGTAGGCATTTGCGCACTTACAGAAAACCTGCAAATGTATAAAAACGTTAAAAAGCTACCGAAAAGTCAGTGTGCTGCAACTTTCAAAGTTAAATGGAGCCAACGAATTTGGCGAGAGAAAAATGTATAGATCCGGATTCGACGGATTTGATACATACATAGATGCCATTCATTTGACAGTTCGGGTATCCGTTACATTCTTAGTCCATATGTGTTTAAATGAAGTAGTACATATCTTTATCAATGCTCATAAAAAACCTATTACCTAAGGAATTACCTAGCATTGAGCATTCTACATAAAACAGTTGCTTCTTCCACCCCAAACTGGCTGTCACAGATGGTCCCCCATGTACCGTTGATGTTTAGTTCTACTGTACCTCGATATGGGTATAACGGTTGATTAACTAGGCGTATGTCTTGGATATTTACTGGCCTACCTGTTAAAGAAATAGTTTATTGTTTGTTGATTACATTCAAACGAGTAACATTTTTTTGATCGCAATAACCGAATGACAATATTGCTTGCGGAACAATTGTGTAAATGTTTTCATTGATCAAATAGTTTTAAATTGGATAGAGTACGAATGGTCTGCCTGATTGTTAAGTATTATTTTATCTATAACGATGTTTTTTATTATTATCATCAACCGTAACAATACATTTCAAACGTATTAAATGTTTACACGCTATAGTTTTGATTGAAAAAAATATTATCAGTTTGCTTACATTCGGCAGTTTTATTCCATATTCCGTCGTTTCCACATATGCATTGAATATAGGCTGGGTTATCAATATCATTATGACATCGAATTGTTAACGTCCTCGACGTGTTATTATATGACGCTATTTGCCCATTCGAAACGTTTACTTGGCCGCAGTCTGAATTGTATACAATTAGTTTAAAACACATTTCATTTTCAGATTTAATTAATAAGAGTTAGTTATTTATTACAATGAAGGTGGTATTGTCAGTGGCATCGTTATTTTTGTAATCAACGTATTAAATAGTATTTTATGCGCATTTATAAAACGTTCGATTTACAGTTATATGTACTATACCTGTACAAACAAGTGCTACTGCACCATCGACACATGTGTAGCCGTTGTATGGAGTTATGTAGGTACAATTATTTATGTGACTTTCCTGTCCAGAGCATTGAATGTCTCTTATCATAGGAAGGCGTCCGGTGATGTTATAATGATAGTCAGCGTAGAAAGAAGAAGCGGCACTGAAAATCACATCAAAATCATTCATTTTGATAAGCTTCAATGTATCATGTATCTCGCCTCAATAATTTAAAGGTATTTTAGAACCAACATTAAAACGAATATATATGATATGCTATTGCTTACTTAAATCCGATCATTTTGCAGATTACTTGTGCATCTTTCAAATCGAAATTATCTTGGCAGATTGTTCCAGCAGTGTTTTCAATTCGCACTTCTACACGACCATCACGTACGCTTGATCCACCAAACAAACTAATTGAGCTTATATTCAAAGGAAAGCCTGAAATCATAATACTTATCAATATAAATTAACAATATTAATAACTTAACAATATTTAGTTCGTCGTAACATTGGTATTTATAAAGAATGCATACCCAAACAATTCAAAGAAACTTACATATAACATCACAGAATATATGCGCTGTTATAAGATGGCATATCTCGAATATTTGACTCATCAAAGACCATGATGTCCCATCCGAAATTTGACAGTAAACGTAATATCAACAATCTAATGCTTAATACTATGTTCATAATACTAATTATAATATTGAAATTTAAAACACTTATTAGGTTGTGGTGTTGTGAGTAAAGATAGTTTCACAAACATCAATTTAATTGAAACATAGATATATTTTATAATTATACGGCTGTTGATATTTTGATTCAAAAATATACAAACACTTGAATATATAATTGTACAAACATTTCACAACAAAAATCATTACAATAAAAACGTAAACTTCAAGAGAAGACATGTAATTTTTAATTAAATGTAGGATTTTTACACTAGCTTCATGAAATTCCTATCAAGCTAAAATCATAGAAGATATACTACAAACATTATGTAGACGCTATTCAAAATTTAAAAAAAATCATGTTTATGTAAAACGTATTCCATAAAAAAAAAATATGTACATGTATACAGAACGTACTTTTGATACAATTTCAATGACGGAGGGATACTTTGTGTTACATGTTTCTATCAAAATCAGTAATATTTACATACCATCACAACTAACTCCTAGATAATAGGCGCATGTATAGACTGTTGTATAGTTGCACATGTTGACATCGGATGTATTTGAAGAACACTGGAGGTTTCCTATGAATCCGTTTGCCACTGTGCTATTGTAGCGAAAATGGTAGCCAATATATCTAAAATGATATTGATAAGAATTATATTTTATAATATGCTTTCAAGCTTACCGCGTAATATATGATTCTTATGGGGAAATGACATTTAAAAAAGACATAGTGGTGGGTCAATAAAAATGGGTTTATAAGGTAACATTTTTATTTAACTGCACTTGAGATAATACCAACTCTTCATATACATGTTAATTTTGCAAAGGCAATCGATTATGTTTCGATACGTTGTCATGGTCTTTTGTTAATTCACAAATAATGGATTTACTTCGATACCGAAAATATCAGAATGATTGTTTTTTTTATAAGCTATGTCATTAGACCACTTAAGGGCTAAGCGGTTTGGTTGTCTGTGTGAATGTAGCGGTCAGATTGACAATGGAAATATGCAAATTGGACTTTCGCGCCAAATTTTCGCATGATAGTGAAAAAACAACAGTCATTTACAAAAAAGTATTGGTACATGTTGTGAAAGCGGTTCAAAATACTTTCGTAAGCATTTAGGCCATAATTGCACGTTTATAGACACAGCGTGGATTTCCGATAATTATAATGCGCAAAGTTTAGGTGTTCACATTAGCACTGAACTATTTCTTTCTTATCATATCCGATAATTATAAAATGACAATTATAAAGCTTAATAATAGATTTTAAATTTACTAGTAGATGAAAAAAGGTAAAAAATATGCTGAAACGATGCCACTATGATGGGCTCTTTTCTTCAAAAAGTTATTCTAAGTGTTCTTGTAACCTGGAACAGGAAAGATTAATAAACAAACACAATCTAACGATACTAGAACGTGGTACATTATGTAACCGTCGGCTTTATTTTCCTTAAAAAAAATATGTAAATCATACTTATTGTAACAAAGATACATACTCCATTTGGGACAGAGGTCGTATTTAATTCAAAATCTATGCTATGAGTGGTGTACACCTTTTGTTATTCGATGCTTTTTTCAATACTTCGATTAAAATATATGTTTGTCGATTGTGTGAACAGTTCGCATGAGTTCTTACAGACATACAAATACAAATACATGTAAACATTCGCCTCGCTGGACCACCTTACCTCCCGACACACGTTCAGGAAAAAACAAATCGGAGAAACACAATACAACTAATGGGTAACGTAATATTTTACGATTACAGTCGTAGTTCCTTAAAGTGATATTATACGCATCTAACAGCATATAGGTGTCTATCGCAACCGTTGTTTATTTTTGGTGTTTTCACTTCATATACACTTATATTTGTTAATGCAGCATCAACATTCTAAAACAATATCCCGGAAAGAGGAAAATAATGAATTTGAATATCAACCGTACTTTCGTTTTTGACGTAACTTTGGAAAGTTTAAAATCTGGGACTCACCGCGGAAACATATGACAATTCTGAAATTATGAATATATTTACCTTCGTGTCTCTGTCAACCACATCTTCGGCCATACTTCTTCAAAGAAATATGTTATAAATGAGGTGTCAGTAAAGTGACTTTATGAGAAAGACTCAAATCGTATCGCTTTCGTAAATACGCGGCAGTTCCGCTCGGCTTAGAGAACTGGGTTACTCACGTAAAATATCGAATATAATATATATTTTTTATAAATAACTGGTAGCAAGATGAGTTGCAGATTGTTGGTCAGTTACCACATTTTAACTAACTCTTTTGAACTGCTAATTCTTTTCAGCTCAATTCAACAGTGAAAGATGCGTCTAATATCACTTTAACGTAATTATTATTTATTTTTTTTCCAATCGCAGAATATTGGTATAATACAAAAAGAATATGTTTGCAGCATGTTATCATTCATAAAATTTACACATAAGCGATGTGTAGATGTGTTTTTAAGGCAATTTCGGACTCGACGTATTGGCAAAAATCTGGAACAATAAATCTGAAGTTTCGCACGTACTGAGTTCATTACAGAATTAATGAAATAAGTTAACTTCATTGCATAATGTTCAGGAATAACCCGAGGCGGATATCATAGTTTACGAGAATATGAACAATTAAAAAAAAAGCGCGAAACAAATCCTCTTACTTGATACTTACGGGTTTTTTAAGGTATATTTCATATTTGTGGTTATTGATATGATAATTGTTAAAAGAATGTGCATTTATGAACACATGAGCGTTTTCACAAGATAACACTTTTTCGTAGTTTTAACAGGAAAAATGTCGAACCCGACATTTAAGTGCATTATGACAAACATTAAAATAATTAACGTCATTGCTCTGCATTAACAATAAATAAAACATGTGGTAGATGCCATAGTCAACGAGAGTTTACACAATTCAAATTACAACGTCTCGAAGGTCGCAAGTCAAAACCTCGAACACATAGCAGGTTTGATAATAGTGGATTTTGTAACAACGTTAACAGATTAAAATATTAATTAAAATTAACTAACCGCAGTCCTTTCATGTTACAAAACACATGGCCACCCTGAGAGTAATAATATCGGCTGTTGTTGTACGCGTATCCACACACTGGACCCCAAGTATCCCCAACTAGCACCTCCACTACTCCATCATACAGGCCGACTCCACCAACAAATCGGGCGTCTCTTACGGCTGTAAATGGATAAGCCACTTTTTGGAAAAAATACGTTAACAGGTTTGACCACTGAAAGCTTCTTGACTGTTTGGAGAGTTTACAAAAGACCCACAATAGTTTGTCAACAAGTAAATTCAATTCTACATTGAAACATGTTTAATGAGGCTTGTAAATTACGTAAAACAAAGTTTGCATTCTCTTCTTCAACCTTTCAGACATATTTCTTAAGTAAACGGTTTGTTTAGATACATTGGTGCATTATTTATAAATGTACATGAATATTTGAATTTGTTTATAAGTATAAACAAACAGCATTGTGATTATGAGAATATCATTTGTTAACTATTTAAATTGTTATTATTATACCAAATATCAACATGCACATCATATATCGTTATACTGTGCATTTTTAGATATAAAAACGAAGACCTTTAGTCATTAATTTATCAATTTGTACACAATAATGTTAATCGCAACATTTAAAAAGGTTGGAATTGAGGATCATAAAATTTATCAAAACGGTCTTTAATTCATACTAAAAGACGGAATACCTAAAGGTCCACATCTTGTACCATACTCTTCCCACATTCCGTTGAGTGTACATCGATACAAGAGTTGGAAATTTGAGGTCCCGTTGCTGCATCTGCCGGTGTATACGTCACCACTGCTGGTGATATTGACGTGTTCGAGCAATCCATAATGACGTTGTGTCAAACGTGAACAGCCTTAAGTTGACATGAAGTTAATATATATGAAATAAACATTT
Organism: Dreissena rostriformis; assembly: GCA_007657795.1. NCBI lineage: Eukaryota > Metazoa > Mollusca > Bivalvia > Myida > Dreissenidae > Dreissena > Dreissena rostriformis. The sequence goes on from VMBQ01004598.1 coordinate 42,108, forward strand.
ACTTTAAAATTAATTAAAAAAACAAGACAGTTCTAATGAATATGACGATGACCTTGTTCCGTCGTGACTGACTTATCCTTATGCAAAATGTATTTTGTATCACTTATGCTTGTGAAAGTTTAGATTAACATCTTTCAAAGGTTATCAGAGATATTATGGTTTGATGGACGAAATGCCATTCCTGTATTCAACCCTCTCGCTTCGAGGCAGGGTATTTAGAAAGTGAAACATACATTTTACAATGATTCCAAGCTAACAAATAACGACGACTTATGAATAAAGTGTTTTGTACCTGCACATATCAAGCCCACGTCGCTCGCATTGGCACACGTTTCGCCTGTTGTACCAGAACAGTTGTGGATTGTTTTTTCTAATCCAGTACATGACAACGAACGGTAAAATACTGGACCAGTACCGTATCCGTATCGTCCGTCTGTGTAGTAATCTAGAGCACTGTTGAATGATACACCATTTACAATTAATTATGCTGTCATTTAAATAAATAATTATGTACAAAAATTTACTAAATCCTACGAAATACAATCACTTTAATAAAATTGACCATAAAAACGGGATTCAAATTGTCATCGTAAGAAAATAGTAACACATTAACCTCAGATTCGTATGTAGCATTCTGCATAGGACATCTGCGTCAACAAATTCAAACAATGAGTCTGCACAAATTGTCCCCCAAATTCCATTAATGCTTATTTCTACTCGTCCTTCAAGTTCACTGTTTCCGCCAACCAGCCTGACGTCTTTTCCAGTGAAATTATCTACAAAAATATAACTTATTTATATTTTAATGAATTAGATAATTTATGTAAAAAAAACGGTGTTTCATATTAAGAAATTGCTTGGTTAATGATTTCGGTAATTGTTATTGCTTTTTGAATTGCGTTATTATTGCAGTCAATGATCATTTAAATTGAATAAAAAAAGACGCACACACATTACACTGTATCAAGTAAAGAAAACATACATAGTCTTACTGTTCCAGAAGCTTGGGCAGAAACAATCGGATGCTTCCACAGCATAGCTTAAAGAAGAAAAAAACAGTCATGTACGCATTCATATTATGTATCGATGTATTTCATGTCGATTGAAATAATTGAATCATTAAACTGATAATTTAATATTTAGTTTAAATAATTGACACTTTACACACACTTTAGCTATTACCAAATGAAAGATCACACATAGAATAACAGTGACATACATGAACCAAAGAGTGTCACTGTTTCCACATACAATTTAACATCAAACCCTTCATTAATACAAATACATAATTATCATTAAAAATAACACACAAATTGCATACTTACCCAACGTGCAGGTTAATAATAAACACTGCCATCTAGACTTTCGGTTTGACATTGTTATTTCAACACATTGGTGGTCTATGTGTGCAACTAGTATGAAATAACAAAACATTGTTGTAAGACGTCCGTTATATTAGGCAATTGTGTACAAAAATACTGACTTGGTGTGTTTATCATAGGCATACGTAAAGTTTACGTATATATTGATGTAATAATCAAATAAGATTACACGGAATACACTTGTATACTGTTATTTTCATAGTGTAACAGATTCGGGTTATTATAATTTCAAATACAAAATATGTGTGTGGCAAGTAAACACTTAAAAAAATAACCTTAAATGGAGTGAGCAAATAATTGTGCAGTGGGTGATAGTGTTTGTTTTCTCTTAAATGCACATCCAGTATCCATCATAGTTAATTGATATATTTGATCTATTTAAAACTTATTCGAGGCATGAACGGAAATTATATATACAACCTTATTCATCGACGTACAGTGTACTCGATTCTATTTGTGTATTTTCTTGAACAATTACATCATGTTAGTTTAAACATTGATCAACATGCTACACATCTATAAAAAGAAACCAATTAATTGATTTAAGCATTATACTATACATATATACAGAGCAGCTCGCTTATGATGACGTTATATAACCTATTTAATATGTTTTTTTCATCTCCATGCATATAAATGAGAGAATGAACGATTAAATTGTTGTCTTCCTTCTTAAGACATTGATCCAAATGTCATATAATAGTCATATACCGTATTTTAACATACGCTCCCGTAATGGATAAACACCTTTATCAAATCGCATTATCGGTTGCCATATTATATGACCAAGGGAGAGGAAGGTTTCAGAAAGTTTCGTTAAAGACATATACTGTCTTTCTAACGCAACACTAAGTTTAAAACTCAGCCAAAATATCATAAGTGAGGACATAATTTCAAATGGTATTAGCAGTTTTCGTGATGATTGCTTAAACAAGTGTTTGGAGTGTTTATGGTTTTAATCTTGTCAAATCATTTTTAAACTCGGCTGAAAATAATTCGAACACATATTCTGATCAAATGCAAGATGATATCGCTACAAATAAACTCGCACATATACGGAAAACTTCCCCGCCCTCTGGCAATCGTTTTAGATATGTACTGCTCACTCAAACGTTCTCAGCAAGATTTGTGTTGATTGAGCGAAAATGTGACTTCAAGAGTGTTCAAAATATATCCATAAAACCATATAGGCATATTGCCGAGACCCTTGGCTTCCATGTTTGTTAACGGACCGGAATTTTAAGGTCAAATATTCACAGCAAGTTTCATAAACTGAGCAAGCGTCCTCAAGCCTTTCTTTAATTGAACATAGTGAACTGATGTTTGACCTCAAACGATAAAGTTTCAAACTCAATCGAGATATCACTGGGATAAATAAATATTTGAACAACTAGAATAACGTGTATCATACAATTATATATATTGATAATTGCCAAGCTTGGAATTGAAAAGACTATGAGGCGTTATACGGTACTTCTTTCTTGCGCACTTCCGTGTTTTGACACATTTTATTTGTTAACATGTGTTTTTCTTTCTGTATCGAAGAGTTTATTTGACATATTAAGGTATTAATGACGTAATGGATATGATGTGCGCTAAGCGACCGGGAGGTCACGGGTTCGATCCCCACTGCAGGAGCGTTTAAAAACACCAAGTACTGGTTCTACCCAGGAAACGGATTTGATAGCGTTTCAACAAGCCGTCGATGTAATCGAGTTTAAATAAATAGGTTATTACAAAGATATTAATACCAAAACATTATAACAATACACGTTTTGTAAGTTGTTAATATGAAAGAGATAAGTCATGTGAAAATATCAAAATTCACGTAAAATGTTATTAAACAAACTGGAAATATTGAAGTATTTATTTTGCCTCTTTAATAATGAATTCAAAAGTAATAGCGTACCGTTTCAATGATTAACAGTATTAAGGTGATGGAAAAAGTTAAAAACATATCCAAGCAATTCAAGTGTCATATGGTCCTAAATTTGCTAACAGAAAAACTACAATTATATCACATTGACCCGTGTAGGTTACACTATTGGCTTCTTTTCAATAACACGCATAATATTATATATTATATATATTCTTCCAAGTATTTTATATAATCAATGCGTCAGTGAGTATTTGTTTAGAGCTTATTAAAAAAACATGTCAGTTATTGTTATAAAAGATATTTGATTGTATATGTTACATGCATTTTTTGTATTTTCCAGTTAAAGCAAAAAAAGTATTTATCGCAATGAAGGCGACGTATGAAGATATCTATTTAAAACTGACATAACACGCAAAAGATGCGTTTAAAATGATTGAAGTAGAAATTATTTTTAAATATAAAACATAAAGTAATTTCATTATAAATTTAAATACTTCCGACGAGATTTATAATCATTCCCTAATGTTTCAATCTCTGTTAGACAACAAAAGTCGTTGCTATCAACACGTTCCGGTATTTATGGTGGCATGAACAAACTCATGATCAATCAATGCATCACATAAACCAAATCTACAATGTTATGCACCTATATTATAATTTCACACTCATAGAAGTTCTACAACTCAGAAGTACTTGAAATCTTTATTGAACCGAAATAAATGTTTAATCAATTTACGATGAGTAATTACCACCCGTACATTCAAATATCAGAGAATTGTAGTGTAAACGTGTCAAAATAATGCACACAAGTATGTGGTATTGTGAGTTGTTCACCACCAAACCAAATACAGTCGGTACTAATTGGTTTATTTCGATTTTATCATAACGCCAAGTTTACTGTGTCTCAGGTTAACTATTTTTATCGGCGAGTGTGGTGTGCACAATTATAGGAAATGACAGAATTCAATATGAAGAAGTGATCATAATATACATTTCAGCGACGAGATTGCCTGTAACGGCACATAATTTATAAGTTCGGGTCCGTTAAATATCGTCAACTTCATAAGAGTGCGAATACAATATAGCAAGAGAGTTATATGTGGAAATAGTCCTATAACGNCATGTGAACCCCTTTGCATGCTGCATTAAGTCCTGCCTGGTGATAGAATGCTGTTGCATGTACAGAGATTATAACTTAAGTAATTTTTCATTTGTCGCAATACATTATAGGAAAACAGTGTTGAAAAAATAGATAGTAAATGTAAAACTTTGTATGTTGTGCTTGTTTTAAGCCATTTCAAGTATAACAATTGTGTTAGTAAACTCATTTTCATAACATTTTTAAAAAATTAAAAAAATCTGAGCACAAGTCCATTCGATATTGTTTTTCATTTTTTGCAATAAATTATATGACAACAGTGTTGAAGTATTGAATTATTAGCCAGTAAACGTATCACTTTTTCATAATCTGAAAATTCATGTTNATGACATCTGTTTCTGTTTTGTACTTTTAGCATTAATATTATTATAGCTGGTGTTTTTTTTATTGTTATTATGTTGTTTTGAAGAAAATCATAACACTTATGGCATTCAAATCAAATGTTTTATATTCTTAAAGGGACTTGTTCACAGTTTGGTAAAAAGAGGATTTTCATAACAAAGGTTATAAATTTTTTGTTAAATGCATGCATTTGATTAAATTAAGCAAAATAATACTCCTGACTAACAAACATGTTGAAAATATATGTTTGTTTATTGATAACCATCAATCGAAATTGGAAAAATAATACAGCATTTGTAACGCTTTTCATTGACAATTTAGTAAAACAATGTTATCCCGATTAAACTACCGACCAAATTTAAAGTCTTTGTGGTGTAGTGCATTAGCTTTTGTTAACATATGTCCCCAGTTCGAACCCCAGGGCAGACAAATGTTTCATTTCAAAACTATCCTTGCTATTAGTATTATTTTAAGCTATTCGAAATATAACAATTGTGTAAGTAAACTCACTTTAATTACATTTTCAAAAAATCGAAAATCTGTGCACAAGTCACTTGTATATTGTTTTTAATTTTTTTGCAATAAATTATAGGACACCAGTGTTGAAGTATTTACCAGTAAATGTATCACTTTGTATGTTGTACTTTTGTGTTTGGAACAAAACCAATGTCATGGTGTAGTTGATTCCAAGTTTTACTAAACGATTGATCATATGCTCTTAAGTTATGTTAAAGCAATATGTCTTTTTGGTGGAGTTGATATGCTGAAATTATTAAGAAATAAAGAATAAAGATGTAATCATTTTATATTTCTTTGAGTTATTATTGATTATGGTTATCATGATGGTTTTCAGTGAGCTTTTAAGTTGAACTTCAGGTTATTAGTCTGATATCGACCTTCAAGTTAATCATTAGCCGACATACATCAATAGCCAGCCATTGACACATACACACATACACAAATTGGCTTATTATAGAGAGGAGCTAACGTGGATAAATTTCTTGCTTAAGGAAACTCCAATGGTATGGGTGGAGTTTGATAAAAGGACCTCAAGGTCTTAGAGCTTGTGTCTTAACCCTGGACTATAGCTTCTGTCCTGATGTGATGTTCTTTATATAAACACTAAACCCCATAGTTTAATGCATCCTCTTGGAAACATAATATGCCACAATATAAAAAAATCCGTACAATAACGGATGTCGTTTAACATTTCACTGTGGAAATTTAAAGGGAATACTCAATTAAAGTCGCAACATCCAAAAATGTACATACTTGGTTGAGTTTAACCTATGTATTGCGATTATTACAAAAATGACTTGTAACCTAGTTTTCGGATCATTCGGACAACAACAACGTCAATATCTATAAATTATTTAACTTGCAGGGAAAAACGTCTACGATGTTTAAGAAACCATTTAGAGTGAAATCGCAGACATCTATGAAAGGATCAGATAGGTAATTCATTAGCTACGAGCTAAAATTGTTCACTATGACAAGTTGTCTTCGTCATATATGTCCATTTTGTACTTAAAAGTGTTCGGATAAACATTTCGAATTAGGGACCATACGGACCATGGACCATACGGCCCAGACCATACGGCCCAGATTCTCGGACCATACGGCCCAGATTATCGGACTATACGGCCCAGATTTTGGGACCATACGGCCCAGATTTGCGAACCATACGGACCATGTCATAATTAATATTTCTTTCGTGTTCCTTCAATATTGTATGAATAAATTTAATAAAAAAAATAAAATTGTAGTATTTCATGTTCATTCAATCAAAAAAATCAAGTTTTATATTATTTCATTGTGTAAAAACACAAATATGGATACTTTTGTAAATTCCTTTATTGTTTGTTGTAATATCGACATCCAAAATACACATCAATTTCAGTCACATATATATATAGAATACTTCTAAACAAATACATATATATATACATAATATGTACAATAAATAAAAAAAATATAGCAATTTTGTGAGATGTGAGCATGAATGTACAAGAACAAAGTTTTATTACATACATACAATCAATCAAAAGACAAAAATAAACTTTATTCATAACAATTTCGAGATCTACTCACAATGTTTAAGAACAAATAGGTATTATATACAAGCAAGCAAACAAACAGATATATACATATTCACTCAATCGTTCACACTAGCAAACAAACAAACACACGTACACATTTACACAGGTCCATACAGTCTGCAACACTCGTTCAGAAGCTCACTCGTACTGATCTCTTTCTTCCCGTATCGGTCCCAAGCCGCGCACAATATCGCCCTTGGGTGGCACGGGTTTGCTTACTCTGATGACGCTTTAATTTCTTTTCCTTGATGAGCTTGCACTGCATAGGAACCTCTTTAGCCTCGTCAAACAGCAGGGTGATTAGAAGGTAGAACGACAGATTTCCTTTCTTCGCCCTACGGTTAAGGCGGTTGTGCCAACCCTCTACATCGTTTTTCGTCCTCACTGATCTTCCGTACACTGACCAGTTGTCAACCGCTCATACATTGTTCGTCAGCCAGGTGTTCTCAACATAGGCGAAGAAGGGGGCCAGTTGTTCGCTTCGGCCTTTTTCCTTGATCCTAGCGAACGCGGGACGGATGTCGGCTGGTGGCAGAAGAGGGAGCGCGAAGGTCTTCCGTAGCAACTTATGAACTTGATCCCAACTCTCATAGGCTGTCCTGAGCCAATCTCCTGGCACTTTCGCCACAATGCCTGGCCGAAGTGGAAGGCACAGCCCTTGATTTCGGGATCCGTGAATACTTGTCGCAAAGCCTGCCAGAGACCGGCCTCAAAATCAACAACGAACGTTGTTACTTTAGGTTCACTGCGAAGAGTGTTCACTTTCTGCAACACCTGAAAAGATTAATAAACAAACAGTAATAACTGAAAATAAACCATACTGAAAATAGTATTAGTTATCAAATATGTGACGCGCGTTAACTTTCTGCAACACCATGATGATGATAATAATAATAATACTATCAGTACTAACTGAAAATAAACCTGAAAATAGCATTAGTTATCAAATATGTTACGCGAGTTAACTTTCTGCAACACCTGAAAAGATGATAATAATAATAATAATAATAATAGCAATAATAACTGAAAATAAACCATACTGAAAAAAGCATTAGTTATCAGATATGTGTTAAATATTTACCTTTTTATAATCCCTTCGCTATATATTGTCTTCAATAATAACGATTGTCACACTTTACCTTTAATTAGTAATTAAAGACGTGTTCGCTCTATTAGTGTTAATTATCAATAAGTATAATTGATAACTTCAATCAATATGTGTCATAAATAGGGAGTACCCGAGTTGCAAACATAAGCCGATTTTGTGTACAATAATAACGATTGTCACACTTTACCTTAAATCGGTAATTACAGGCGTGTTAATCAATTAGTGTATATTATCACTTACTGTTATAGATAACATCAAACAGTAGGTGTCATAAGTAGGGCGTACCCGAGATGCAAACCTACGAGTCATGAATGAACAGAATAGAACGCTAGTGTAACGCCCATATTGGCATATTAAAGTAAACGTTTGACTGCTAAACTTTAATAGCATTTTATAAATATGAAGATAAAATATAAATATTAAAGATACATCGATAGAATAGATAGATATTTGTATTTTTCAGTTAAGATATACACATGTATTTTATTTTATTTATATATGTATGTGATGTAAGAAATTTTAATTACCGTTTCACCACGCGGCATTTATTATTTTGCATTAGTATTTAATCTATTTGATTAAAATAGATTTTATACATCAAAGTGCATGCACAATTAAAATGAGTTTCAAATCTGATAATATGAAATAATTTTATTGAAATAATTATGAACACAAACGTTTCATTTACCGTTTTTTATTTGGTAAATAGTATCATAGTATGCACAGCATACTAAGTATTGTAGTATTTCATGTATTAAAATAATAAATAATTATGAACACAAACTTTTCATTAACCGTTTTTTATTTGGTAAATAGTATCATAGTATGCACAGCATACTAAGTATTGTAGTATTTCATGTATTAAATTATTCTCCATGACATAAAAACATGTGGGCCGTATAGTCCGATAATCTGGGCCGTATGGTCCGAGAATCTGGGCCGTATGGTCTGGGCCGTATGGTCCATGGTCCGTATGGTCCGTATACCNTCTATAAATTGTGTGGGGATCAGTCATGAAATCCTCATACATGTCCTTTTTATACTTAAAAGTGTTCGGATAAACATTTCGGACGTTCTCTAATATATTTTGGGCCGGCTAATTAAATTGGTTTAGCGCTGAACTACACATTCGAGTATCGCGGTTTCTATAAATTGTGTGGGGATCAGTCATGAAATCCTTTTAACGTCCATAATTCCTTTGATTCAATTCGGGAAGTTATCAGTTACTGGCATATGTAGCATGTGTATCGGTCATTCTTGCCCTCCGAATGAATACACTATATGTGTATGTCAATCTGTATTTAAATTCATGGAAATAAAAACAGAAAACTATACATTAATTGTTAATCGGTTGTCAAATGACTGGTTAAATTTGGCTCTCTGTAATAATATATCAACATCAAATAAAATGCATAAAATAACAAGAAGACCTAAACAAACTAGCATCTTCGGAAAATAAATGGAAAATGGAATTTCACCCTGAAAAAATGTCAAGTCATTTCAATAACCCGCAAGCCCAAAACCATCATCCATCAATATAAACTCCATAACCACATTTTAGAACATGTTAAATCAACAAAATACCTTGGATGTACATTGAATGAAAAACTAGACTGGGACAAACACATTAACAACATCAGTAGTAAAGCCAGCAGAAACCTAAGCTTCATCCGAAGAAACCTGAACATTGCATCCACAGCCATCAAGGAACAAGCATATATGTCAATCGTCCGCCCTTCATTGGAATATACCTGCACCATCTGGGACCCATATGAAAAGGGAGATACGGATTGGCTGGAAATGATCCAACGTCGAGGAGCCAGATACGTCAAAAACAGATACCATCATCGCTCTAGTGTTACAGACATGCTAAAAGACCTTCAGTGGAAATCACTAGAAGACCCACGCAAAGAAGCATGACTAATAATGTTTTATAAAATTGTAAACAACCTAGTACACATACCATCCGAAAATCGTCTCAAACCAAATCTGAACAAGTCCGAACCAACAAACAGGTTATTCTACTTCCACATCTCATTCTGCAGAACGCTCTATCGCCAACAATCATTCTTCCCGAGAACCATCAGGGAATGGAACAACCTTCCACCAGACATACTGTCAGCTGGCTCAGTTGAAATCTTCAGATCTCAACTAGCCAAACACTTTATCTAACTTCCCCTCCGTTTTTATCTCACACTGTATATATTTCACACTTTTACTCTCTCATTTTCTTTTCTTTATCTCTAATGCGCACCATGGCAATAATCTTCAATCAGTTGAAGGTGGCCATTACATGGAAGAAGAAAAACATATTTCATATACAATGTTTCTCATCAGACCGGTCTTTTTTATTGGTTGCTAAGGTGTCTGAATGGTACTTGGAAACTTGAGTTTTTGCTTTATTTAAATTGTTTTGCAAATTTCCACAAATAAGCAACTTATGACACATTCATTAAACTTACTAATAAAACCTAAAACACACATGCAATTATATGTTAATATGTGATTTAAATAATCATAACACCAGTCTGGAGCAAATCTTCTTGAATGCTTTGAGCATACATACATCATAGAGTTCTTCCTGGTAAAGGAAAAAAACATGTAAAAAAAATAGGTCTGACAAATGTCTTTAAAATCGTGTTAAATCGACCTAATACATAATTAACATTGTAACAAACCCAATACCCGTTACCAGAGCTACAGATAAGATGCGTATTTGCGTAAATACACAATACAAAATAGGTGGATACGCATTTTTTTCAAAATCTGTGGATACCGGTACGCAAAACAAATTGCTGATACCCAATTCAAGCCGCCTTCTATGCGTAATGAAAAATCCTGTTTTGTTTTGGCCGTTTTGACTCGAGTATTAATCGACAAGCGCTTCTTTATTTGGTAACATATTTTTACCAAGCGTTAAGATGATAACACATACGAGTCAAACAAAAAGGCGTCTCGAGGCAGACGAAAAGTTCCTCAAAAAATACACACAAAAAAAACAAAAAACGTATAGATTCTTTTGTCATGGTCAATACATATAAGTCTGATGGTGAAACAATTGCAAATGGCATAGTTAATGACATTATAAACTTTATGTTTTTTTCCATGGACATCTGTGGTAGTATTTCAGATGAACTTTTTGATGGGGTTTGTTGCGTTTCTAAAACGAAAGTACTGGCCCATTTACTGACTACAACTTGTTAAATATTATATTTATTCAGTTAAAAACAGTTAATGTTGAAACAATACAAGGAATGTGATTTAACATTTCACAAGGAATGTGCTAGTATGTGTTCTAATGAGCAAATGACTGTATTGTCACAGAAAGATGGAACAACCTTTACTTCAATTGAATATTAAAAAATAACCATATGTAGGTAAGTTTTTGATAAGCTAAATTAATGTTTTATTGCTATTACAAATTGTTTGTTTTGGTACAAATACCCATTTTTTTTATATGAGCGGGTATCATCACTTTTTTCCATTACCCAATTCATTCTTATTTTGAAGGGTATTTCCCAATTACCCCAAAAAGCTTATCTGTAGCTCTGTCCGTTACCATCGCCATCAAATTGCGTATCGTTTTTGGAGAATTGCTCAAAACAAAAACTTGATAAAAATCAGTTATCGAACTGAAAGCAGATGTTTTAAATTGACAATTATAGCATAGGAAAGGTACACTAATTTTTTCAACTAAGTGTCTGTTGGTCTAGTTTTATGTTGGCAGTTGAAAGTTTGTAGTGTATAACAGTGTTATTTGAATAAGGACACATGAGTTAAGATTGTAAAGTCTTGTATAAAGAACATTTTGATGATGTCTGTTCATTAAAAAATATGTGAAATTTGTGTTCAAATTATAACATTCTTTTGATGTTTAGTTTATTCAATTACAATATTTACATTACACATTTTTAGAAAGAAACTGAGAGTGGAAATACAGAAATCATTTCCGAACCTGAGTGCTGAAGATGTGACCTCAATTATCCCTAACAAAGAAGACGTGAGCTCTGTGAAGATTTACATGAACACTGGAGAGAATGCCTTCATATACTGCGTGAATAAACAGCCACTGTTGTTTGAAGTGGACAAGCAGAAAGTGCTCTATCCAACTGGTAAGAAGGAATGATTATTTGTTACAGTAACCAACATTGATTTTCCACCGTTAATTTGGTGCTCAGAACCAAAATAAAAGGTTTCCTATCAGAATAATTAAGTATCTTCATATAAAGTTAAGTTTACTCCTACAAAATAATTAACTTGCACAATGTTAATTGTTCATGTGTCAATCATAAATTCATAAGAGGAAGTGCAAGGTATGTAAACCATTAGTGAAAGGAGATTTCAATTAAAATGCATAAATCAAAAGAAGAAATTGAGATTACCTTTTTTTTCAATAAATAAATTAAACTTATCTGTTTTCTCAATTTATGAAGGTTAGTATCACACTTTTGGGTCAAAACAGTGCTTTGGGGACATTTGCCACTTACAGTGACAGTACTTGTTCATCAGTATTTTATCTGCCAATCATCTTTATGATAAAACAACTCTGTTTCAGTTTATCTGTTATGGCGCTACCCAGATCTCATGGAAAGATTTACCACTTGGCCACCAGTCTTCAAGAAACTTGTGGATGGAGCAGGTAGCATCCCATTCACAACATACTCTGTGAAAAGGGGGTTTAATGTATGTGCATAAAGTGTCGTCCCAGATTAACCTGTGCAGTCCGCAGAAACCCCCTTTTCACAAAGCGAGGCTCATGTGTGCATGAATCACATACAAACCTTTGATATAACGTACAAAGAATTTAAAAAAATGCTTGCTGAGGTCTAATTGGGATTGAACTCATTTAAAATTGATATACTTGGTAAGTTGGAGTAAAGAAAAAGGGGACTTACATGTTTTACAAACATCTCTTTTTTAAATACAGTGGAAACACTTTAGCAGTCTGCACAGGTTAATCTGTGACAACACTTTCTGCTTAAACTTGTTTAAGCTAAGAACACTCTAGCGAAAAGAATACAATAAAAGCGGAAAGTGTCATCCCTGATAAGCCGGTGTGGACTGCATATTCCAATCTGGGACGACACTTTAGGCACATACATTAAGCCCTGTTTTCTCAGAGCAAGGGTCATATCATATTTGCTCCCTAGATCTAATGCTGCCTGGGCTGGTCTTACGCGTGCCACTGACTCCAGGTTCCTTCAAACATGTACAGAAGGGACAGGCGTGCTCTGTGAACATCGTAGGAAACAGGTATCCCAACACGTTAAACCCTTTCCCACTCAGAAGCAAAGTGAAAATGGCTATATGGAATCTGCATAAAATCAGAACAACCTGCAAATAACTCGCAGTCTGTTCAGGTTTCATGCTGTTTGCTGCTCATTATTATCTTTGGATCTTTAAATCTATTATGGAATGTCTTTAACCCTTTGAGCGCTGGAACCGGATTTTGAAGGCCTTTGCAAACAGTTTGGATCCAGATGAGACGCCACAAAACGTGGCGTCTCATCAGGATCCAAACTGTTTGCTATTCTGATAGTATTCTTTGAAATAATTCGAAGAAAATGCTAATTGCTTTACCTTTCAGATACGCATTTTGACCTGTTTGTAGTCCATTTGAAAATCAAATTAAATTAAAGACTTTTCTTAATAAAGTTTTTAATTCTTCATTTCCAAGCCTTAGTTAATTATGAGCAGCAAACAGTATAAAACCTGAACAGCCCCCATATAGCCATTTTTACTTTGCCTCTGAGTGGCAAAGGTTTAAAACATAAACTATTATTATTGTTAGAAAACATTTGTTGTGATATAATTTATTCAGGGAAGAAGCATTTAATCATAATTATTGTTAGGTGGGCTGTAATAAGTTTTGGACCTTTTAGCTAACAGCTATAATTATAAAATGAGTGGTAAATATGCAATAAAATTTTTCAATTTAAATCATTATTTTTAAGAAAATGCTGTTGATTTTCACAGAATTAATATTGCAGTATTGTTAAACTTTATGGGTACATTTTTATGAACAGTTTACAATCTTCATCTTATTAAACAGGTAATTAGAAACATAGGCTAAAATATTTACTGGAAGTAGAAGTCAATCAATTTGATGTTGATATTGATAATTATAATGATTTTTCAGATTTTAATTTCATTGCTTTCATATCATTTCTTTTAATAAATATTGTTGCTGTCATCGTAAACATGTTACGCTGGACCCTGTCTTACTTAAAATCTGATTACAAAATAATTTTACAACTAAGTTTTAGTTCCGGACAAATGATCAATATATTCCAAACATACAGGACATGTGAACAATACCAAGCCAATGACTACCGTACTTTACTGTGTATTACACACAGTTTTTTACTTCCCAAGTTTAAATTAAAATAAATGGCTGCGCGCTATACATGGTAAAGTACGGTACAATTTCTTGCATAAACTAATTATAGACATTGGTTTTTAGCAATTATAATTTTTCAAAAATTGTATATTTATTGAAATTTGTTAATGATGTTAAGTGAGATAGGATCCTGGTTTTTATGCTCCCCTAAAATTTTTGGGGGGAGCATATAGTCGCCGCTTTGTCTGTCCGTCCGTGCGTCCGTCCGTGCACAATTTTTGTCCGGGCTATTTCTCAGCAACTACTGACTGGAATTCAATGAAACTTTATGGGAAGCTTCACTACCACGAGGAGATGTGCATATTATCAGCAGATTCTGGTCGGATGATTTTCACAGAGTTATGGCCCTTTGAAATTTTTCATTAACTGTACATATAGTGCAATTCTTGTCCGGGCTATTTCTCAGCAACTAATGACCGGAATTCAATGAAATTTTATGGGAAGCTTCACTACCAAGAGGAGATGTGCATATTATCAGCCGGTTCTGGTCTGATGATTTTTTACAGAGTTATTGCCCTTTGAAATTTTCCATTGTACATATAGTGCAATTCTTGTCCGAGATATTTCTCAGCAACTGATCCGGGAATTCAATGAAACTTTATGGGAAGCTTCACTACCAACAGGAGATGTGCAGATTATCAGCTGGTTATGGTCGGATGATTTTTCACAGAGTAATGGCCCTTCGAAATTTTCCATAAACCGTTCATATAGTGCAATTCTTGTCCAGGCTATTTCTCACCAACTACTGACTGGAATTCAATGAAGCTTTATGGGAAGCTTAACTACCGTGAGGACATGCGCATGTTATTAGTGGGTTCTGCTTAGATGATTTATTAAGAGAGTTATGGCCCTTTGAAATTTTTAAGTTGCTTAACCATCCATCGTATTATTTTGTCCGAAGTTATGCCCCTCAAGACGTTTCCTTTTATCTGAATATATAGTGCAATATTGTGACAAAAAACAACTTGGGGGAGCATCACCTGTCTCCGACGGTTTCTTGTTTTCCTAGGTGCCCCATCGTTGTTGGGACCACCCTCCTGTCTGGGAGTGATTTCTTTGACTCAGGGATGAGGGGAAAGGGAATCCACCCTGTACATCTATTTGGAGACGAGCTATGGTAAGGTGTATTGGAAAGATGGCTTCCTATGGTGCTTGATTAATGCTTATGGGCATTGTCCTGTGCCATCTGTTATGCATAATGTAACAACAATTGGTTTGTTGTTGCAATAAAGTGGCTTTTAAAAAGTTTTTGTAGAGAATATCTTTCCATTTTAATTAATTTATAAAAGGGTAATAATTCCTAAAATGTCTACATTCTTACTTTTTAACATATGAGCCGAGCTCTGGGAAAACTGGGCTTAATGAATGTATAAAAAGTGTCGTCCCAGTCTGCAGAGGTCAATCAGTGACGACACTTTCCCCCTTTATGGAATTTTTCGTTTAAAGGAAGTCTGTTCTAAATGAAAATCCAGTGTAGACAGAAAGTGTCTTCCAAGATTAGCCTGTGCAAATTTCATAGACTTATCTGGGATGACACTTAAGGCACATGTATGAAGCCCAGTTTCCCAGAATTTGGCTCATATGGGGGTTGTCCTGTTTCATCTGTTATTCATAATTAAACAATGATCGGTTTGTGGTTGCAATAAATTTGCACTGTAACAAAATTATATCTTGACCAAATGTGTACAGTTGGGTATTGCCATTTATTGGTTAGTATTGAAATAAATTATATGAATTTAACTAATATTTAAGATTATAAAGTTTGTGTAGAATATCTCTGTCCATGTAAATTTATTGACCTATGGATGATCATTCCTGAAATTGCCACACTCTTAAACGAAGTTTAGGGGGGTATATAGGAATGAGCTTGTCTGTCGGTCGGTCTGTCGGTCGGTCCGTATTGGTTGTCCGCTCTCTAACTCAAGTAGTTTTCACGGGATCACTTAGTGAGTTTTAAACATTCAGCATGTTGTCCGCTCTTTAATTCAAGTAGTTTTCATCCAATCTTCACCAAACCTGGTCAGAAGCTGTATCTAGATGATGTTTAGGTCAAGTTCGAATATGGGTCATGCCAGGTCAAAAACTAGGTCACAGGGTAACTTAGTGCGTTTTAAACATTTAGCATTGTGTCCGCTCTCTAATTGAAGTAGTTCACAGTAAACTACTTCAATTAGAGAGCGTACACCATGCTCTGTGTTTAGCATCATACTTTCGATCTTCACCAAACTTGGTCAGAAGTTTTATATAGATGATCTCTAAGCCAAGTTTGAACATGGGCCATGCCGGGCCAAAAACTAGGTCACGGGGTCACTTACTGGTACATGTAGTACGTTTTACACATTCAGCATGGTGTCCGCTCTCTAATTCAAATAGTTTTCATCCGATCTTCAACACACATGGTCAGAAGTTGTATCTAGATGATGTGTATGTCAAGTTCGAATATGGGCCATGCCAGGTCAAAAACAAGGTCACGGGGTCACTTAGTGTGTTTTAAACATTGAGCATGGTGTCTGCTGTTTTTTGTGAAGACAACATGCAAAATATTCTGTGTCAATGCGGCATGTGGGGGTATCGTCACGTCTGTAACAAAGCTCTAGTTGTGTTTGTAGTAAATCATGTGTGTCAGAGCTGGAAAGGAATCCTCTTTCCATCTGTCGGTCAATCCATTTATATGTTGTTAATATTTTTGTGTCTGCTGCATATTTCTCCGGGTGTGATTTCTCCTCCTTTCAGCTGATTTCCTCCCTTTAAATGTCATTTTACTAATAGTTCTAAACTTTGCTGGATCTTTATACAAATGAAGAGTTTAGTTGAACCCTGTAAGGGGGTTTGGGCGCTTTCCTCCCCTGAGGTGGTTTTTCAATCACACCCCTGTTTCCTATACCCTTTGATTGATATTCATAAAACTTGGCTCACATTTTGAGGCCATTGAGACAATGTGTAGATGTCATGAGTCAGCCATGCTGACTCAAGGTAAAGGTCAAACTTGAAGATCAACTCTTCAAGCTCCAATATGTGTCTGCACATTTTCTTTATGCCTTTTCAAGGATTTTCATTACACTAGACTCAAATATTCATCCAATAGAGACAATGTACAGGCATGGTCCTTTCACACAAGCTCAAATTCATATTCACACTTAAAATTAAAGTTGAAATTTGTAACCTCTGTTTTTCTTTATTCGGTCCACTTTATATCCTCTTTAGCTTTTGAAGTATTATAATAAAAATTGGCTATATTATAATTGTAAAATGTAACAGCCAACACAGGCTTATCAGTGACTACACTTTCTGCCTTTATGGAATTTTTGTTTGAAGGAGATCTCTTCTAAATAAAAATCCGGTCTTGGCGGAAAGTTTTATCCCAGATAAGCCTGTGCAGACTGCTCATTCTAATCCAGTATGACACTTTACGCACATGCATTAAGCCCAGTTATCCCAGAACTATCCTCAAATGCATATACATGTATCTTCATCTTCAGGAGATGGCAATGCTGGCCTCGTTTTGAATAGTATAGTTTGTTATAAGTAAACAGAAATACTTTGGTATCATTTCCATAAATGATCAGATGTGTATTGCTTGGAACAGAAGAATAAAAAGGACCCCATAAAAGTATTATTATTATGTGCACTTTTTTAGTGAGCAACATAAAGTTTCTCTAGCAAAACTATTGGTTATTGCTTTTTGTAAGTTTGAGAGTCCTCAATAAGAGCTATGTTCCAATCATTTCCTAATCTAGGGCCTTTGGAGACAGATCGAAGCCCCCAGAAGTAGAAGATGACCCTTTACCAGAGGAATTGGTTGAGAACACTGAGCAAGGACCTGAACCTAGTGAACCATCAGAAGGAACTGGTGAAGTGGACAGAGAGGAGGCAAATGATAATAGTAATCATAAAGCTAAGGCTGATATTGTTGGTGAGGATTCTGCACAGGGTGAAGTGAATGGAACTGAAGCTGAAATAATGGAGGGTGAACAAGACATTCATTATGAGAACATGGCTGAAAATAGAGTGGAGGAACAACATAGTGAGAGGGAAAGTGGTCTTGGGGATATTAATGAAGCAGAGAATGGCTGTGGTTTTGACAAGAGTGGGGCATGTGCTGGGGACATTGTTGAAGGTGCAGAACAGTTGTCTTTGGGTATGGAAGTAGAAACTACACAATCGATGAGTATAGGTGAGTTCAATGTTAATTAAAAATTAATTAACCTATGATTCATTTTAAATTTATGCCAACAATATTGCATCGGTTTGTACATGGTAATCTTGGAGGATGATAGCTTAAATAAGTCGTAAAGACAGTTTTTGTTGTCCATGAATTCATTGATGACTATAATACTGCACAGACATGATATTTGTAAGCATAGTCACAGAGTGGTTACTGGTAAAACAATATTTTTGGTTATGCTTTTTTTTTATTGGGAGACAATTATAGTAAATACCTAACACATGAAGTGATAAATTCACGATTAAATATGTTTGAAACAAAATTCTTATTTATTTTGAGGGAAAAATCAGCACATTGAGGAATATCATAGTGACTTATTTGATGCATATAAGAAAGAAAAAACAGAAGAATTTTTATAATTGCAATGCTATATGAAACTTATTCCAGAATTATTTCACATAATAATGTTAATGTAATTCTTCTGAAATGTTTAACCCAAAATGGACATTCATTAACAAGCACACACTACAATCTGTAATTTAAATGCAGCAATGAAGACAAAAACATCTTCTGAGACAGACCTTAAATACAGGCTTCGATTTTCCGCTTAAAAATCCCCCATTTGAACACTGGAGAACACTGCACCACTGAAAAAATACATGTGTATGACATAAATGCAGAACATATTTTAATTTTAAGTGTTTTCATGGAATTTAATGTTTGAAGGAATTCTCTTCTTAACGCAAATCCAGTCTAGGGGGTAAGTGTGGTCCCTGATTAGCCTGTGCAAACTGCACATGCTAATCTGGGATGACACTTTATGCACGTGCATTAAGCCCCATTTTCCAGGAGTGAGGCTCATTTCTAATCTACTTAAATTAAGTTATCTGTAGCTATGAGTGAATTATTTCAATTTCTCTTTTCTAGATGAGACAGACGAGCTACTGGAGTTCTGTTTCCTGTGTGCAATCAAGGCCTCGTTGAAGAAGAGTGATCTCCCTTTGGCAACGGGAACGTTCTACAAGAACCACATGCTCAAATACTGGTGATGGACTGTCTTGTCTGTGTAGTGTTGTGAGAAAACTGGACAAAATGCTTGTGCGTAAATTGTCATCCCAGATTAGACTGTGCAGTCCGCACAGGCTAATCCGGGACGACACTTGCCGCCTTAACTGGATTTTCGCTAAGAAGAGACATCATTTAAACCAAAAATTCCATAAAAGCGGAAATTGTCGTCCCTGATTAGCCTGTGCGGACTGCACAGGCGAATCTGGGACGACAATTTACGCACAATCATTATGCCCAGTTTTCTCAGAACACGACACTTTTGATGTCGTCTGGTTTGCAACAGATTAACTCCATTTTAGCCTCGTTCTGGGAAAACTGGGCTTAATGCAAGTGCGTAAAGTGTAATCCCAGATGAGCCTGTGCACTCAGCCTAATCAGGGATGACACTTTCCGCTTTAATGGAATTTTTCGTTTTAAGGAAGTCTCTTCTAAATGAAAATCCAGTTTAGTCAAAAAGTGTTGTCCCTGAATAGCCTGGGCAGACTGCACAGGCTTAACTGGGACGACTCTTTACGCACATGCATTAAGCCCAGTTTTTCCAGAATGAGGCTCATTTGTTGAGTTCTGTTTATATAAGTGATTGGCCGATTGCATGGTAAGCCTATTTCTTTTCAAAACACTAATGAGTATTTATTTGTCAGGGTCACAAAAGTCTTCATAAAATATGAGAAACTTCAGCTAGTTTTGTTGTGTTGAAAATGTGAAAATGTTAACACCAAAAATAACTGCAAACTGTTCTCATTTTGCAGGCAAATCAATTATATTAAGTTAGAAAATTTTAGGATATTATTCGCCCCTGATAGGTGATACACACATTCCTGTGTTATTTGCCCTTTAACTAAGATGACAAAACAGAGCGTTTGATTTTCTGGAAAAAGCCCTCGTTCAATATTAATTCTCATTATATCTTTGTAGTCCAAAAGGAAAATACCTGGACATCAAGAAATCTTCATATAAAAAGGTATGGGGTAAATGTGTTAGGAAAGTATTTGACTGGTAAGCCTTTGAACAGTTTCAGTATGTGAAATATTTTTATGATGTTACTGCAACACTTTTGAGGAATTTATTCAGCATAGGAGTTCTATGAACTTACCAATATTTGAGGAGTTTAAGCTTGTATTAAAAAAAACACTTGGACAATAATACATGATGAATCCTGAATTTCTAAATTGAGTTAATCATTATACCCCCACAAACAAAGTTTGAAGACGGTACCAAAATTTAGAGTGTCCAAACACTTGGAGTATTTACCGTATATTGGAGTCACTGTGTTGATTGGTTATAATATGGGAATTAATTGTAACTTTAAAAATGTCGACAGGATAAAGTACAGATATGCGAGACACTTAAATATTTTTTTTACAATATCCTGAGTTATTTGCCCTTGAATTTAGCTGGCAAAGCAGTGTGGGGGTATTAGACTGAATGTGTTGTGTTCTGAGAAAACTGGGCATAATGCTTGTGCGTAAATTGTCATCCCAGATTAGCCTGTGCAGTCCGCACAGGCTAATCAGGGATGACAATTTCGGCTTTTATGGAAATTTTCGTTTTGAAAAATGATGTCTCTTCTTAGCGAAAATCCAGTTTAGGCGGAAAGTGTCGTCCCTGATTAGCCTGTGCGGACTGCACAGGCTAATCTGGGATGACACTTTACGCACATGCATTATGCCCAGTTTTCTCANGATACAGTAGTGGAGATTGACAAATCACATGAGCTGTAAGTATGGCGTGGATACAGTAGTGGAGATTGACAAATCACATGAGCTGTAAGTATGGCGTGGATACAGAAGTGGAGATTGACAAATCACATGAGCTGTAAGTATGGCGTGGATACAGTGGTGGAGATTGACAAATCACATGAGCTGTAAGTATGGCGTGGATACAGTAGTGGAGATTCACAAATCACATGAGCTGTAAGTATGGCGTGGATACAGTAGTGGAGATTGACAAATCACATGAGCTGTAAGTATGGCGTTGATACAGTAGTGGAGATTGACAAATCACATGAGCTGTAAGTATGGCGTTGATACAGTAGTGGAGATTGACAAATCACATGAGCTGTAAGTATGGCGTTGATACAGTAGTGGAGATTGACAAATCACATGAGCTGTAAGTATGGCGTTGATACAGTAGTGGAGATTGACAAATCACATGAGCTGTAAGTATGGCGTTGATACAGTAGTGGAGATTGACAAATCACATGAGCTGTAAGTATG